>BRDA01048908.1:0-11491 GCA_036984385.1 Crenuchus spilurus | reverse complement strand
TTGTATGACTTGACTTGTGACTTGCTTGACTTATAGCAGGGACTCGACTTGACTTGCTTGGTTCTCACCACAGTGACTTGGGACTTGCTTGAGACTTCAAGGCGATGACTTGAGACTTGCTTTTGACTTGCACCTGAGGGACTTACTCCCACCTCTGGTGTGTAGGGTATAAATATGATCAGTTGTGCTGTGATTTGGTACGAATCTGACTCTTACTCAGGACACTGTGTTTGGTAAGGAAGACCTATATTTGGGCATTAATGATGCAGCAGAAAACCTTCCCCAGGTTCTCTCCTGGACGGGGTATGGTGATGAGTTGGCAGAGCTCTGCTGTGCTGGGACATGGGTGGGGATTTTCTAAGTGCTGCATTTTTCCAAAACATTAAGAAAAAAGATTCTGATTCCCTCCTGATCAAGATGTGCATGACCATACAGATAGCCATCAGTCAGAGTTGGATGGGCTGCAACTTTGATGTTTGGACTAATGGCACATAATTTGATACTGTCTTGGTTGATGTAGTGGATAAAGTCATTAGATATATCTTTTCTAGGAAGCAGACTGGATATGGTAATGGGTGCTGCAGGAAATTATCTGGCCGTTTCTGCTACCTTTTTCAGGGAGTCTGCCACTCTCTCTCTGTCTTTCAGTTCACAGGTCATTTGTACCAGTGTGGCTCACAATGTTCTGAGGGTCATGTAACATGGACTGACAGAGTAACTTGCAATGTCTGTAGTTGGACACCAGAATTTTGCATCTCTGAGTGGGGAACAGCTTTCTGTGGTTCAGGAATTTACCATTGGAGTCAATGAGCACTGCAGTTTTGGGATGCTGCGGTGATAGGGTTCTGCTTGTGGTTGGCTTCTGTGAGGGCTTAGGGCTAGAGGACTGGTGGTGTAGTTTGCTTGTGCTGTTGAGCTAACTGACTTACTGGCTGGTGGGCTTTAGCTTGCCTGGGTTGGTGGGCTAAGTGGCTGATTGGCTGTAGTGTTGGTGGGCTGCAGCTTGCTTGTGCTGGTGAACTGTCTGGCTGGCTGATGGGCTTTAGCTTGCCTGGGTTGGTGGGCTACCTGGCTGGCTCTAGTTTGCCTGGGCTGGTGAGCTAATGGGCTGGCTGGCTGGTGGGCTGTAGCTTGCCTATGCTGATGGGCTATAACTGGTCTGGGCTAGTGAACTAATTGGTTGGCTGCCTGGTGGGCTGTAGTCTGCATGGGCTGGTGGGCTGACTGGCTTTGGGGCTGGTGGACTGTAATGGTCTGGACTGTTGAGCTGGTAGGCTGCTGTCTGACTGAGAGCCTGTTGATTGGTAGTGGGGCTGTTCTGACACTGCTGTGATTGGACAGATTAGGTGCTGTTGGGGAGGTTACTGGTCAGGCTGCCTTTCTGTTCTAACAGTTTTTTTTAATTTATTTTGTTTAATTATTTTTCCAGAGCATTGTTTCGTCCTTGTAGTTCAGTTTGTGTCTAGGTTTTTCATTTTTGTTCCACTCTCTTCCTTAAACTCTTTCAGCTCGTCTCTCAGCTGTTGGACAGTGTTGTTTTCTTGTAGTTTATTCTCTTTAAACTCTATGATCTCCATCTTCATCAGGGGAGCCACTATTGGATGTGCTGCACAGACTCCAGCTCTTGGTGTGTGAGGTGTGCAGAGTTGGGGGAGGGGCTTCTGGAGAAGGAGCATGGGGCGTGGCTGTGTGTGGGGTCGAGGGAGGGGCGTATGCAGAAGTAGTTGTGGTGGGGGGGCTGCTGTACTGCTGCTGTTACAGAGGAAGAAGAGGTCTCTCTCTCAGCTAGTTCCTTCAGTTTAGGAAAGACTTTTAAACTGTTGAAGGCTGGTGTCTGAGCCTCTCTCTCTCTCTCTCTCTCTCTGACTCTCTGGCAATATATGTCATCCGAAAAAACAAGGTGGCAGCCCAGCAGGCACATGACATTATTAGACATTATCCTGACATTAAATATTTATCATATGATATCATAACCAACATTCAACCAAAAATGAATGTTTGTTGATGTTGGTGGCCTGCTGGGAGGGAGCGCTGACTGTGAAGCTACAAGAACTTTTTTCAAGGCTGGTCAGGTCTATTATTTTAATTGATTTTAATTTTTATGAAAGATTGTTTGGTGTGGACTTTCTGAATTTTCTGAAGTTTGGTCCACAAAAAAATATCAGGTGTGAAAGGGACCACGAACCACGGTCCAAACCAAAGGAGCAAAATTTGGTCCGACCAAAAGAGGTGGTCTCGGTCCAGACCTATTTAACCATGGTTCGTGTGCAGTGTGAAAACACTTTTCTAGAAGGTTCAGACTTTCTGACAAAATACAGGAAGTTGACGCAGACTTTCAACAACAATCAACAACAGAATAAGAAAAATAAGCAGAACAGCAGCAAAAAAAAGCCATGGTAGCACACAGAGCCAGGAGGAGACGACATGTTTAATATAATTTTGGTCTGATGAAAATGTAAAAAATTAGCTTTAAAAACTCACAAAAATGCTGAAACGTGCAGCTTATTTTCTGAGAGGATGAGAAAGAAAGGAGATGACAGAGCAACCTAAACTAAACTAAGGAAACTGCGGCAGCGATTTATAAAAGTATATAAACGCTTCAGACGCACGTCCTTCTACAAGCCAATCAGTGTTGAGTGTAGGAAGACGCACACCACGTAAGTGATGACGACAGCACATAAGTGTGTCATAATAAAAGTCTTTGGTGCGCTCGCAAAAACCTAACCGAATCAAATAGATACAAAGTAACAAACACATGAACCTTGGTTTGGACCATGGTCTGGACTTTCAGGTGTGAAAGCACCTTTAGAAGCTTTTAAAACTGTGTTGCCAGGGTGAATCAGTGTGTTCAGTAGAAGAGTTCTAGAAGCTCCAGAGTTCATTTGATCCAAGTTTTTACTTGTGTACTTTTATACTGTTCTGTCATCTTATTTTACTCACTGATTTATTTTTTATTATTCTACTATAATGTAAGATGACGGCGAGACTTCTGACTGGTTTGGTGGGAACACTGTTTTAAATAAAGGACCGTCAAAAATCTCTTTTTCTCTCTCTCTCTCTCTCTCTCTCTCTCTCTCTCTCTCTCCCTCTCTCTCTCTCTCTCTCTCTCTCTCTCTCTCTTTCTCTCTGGTAATGGGGGTGTGGCTGTTTGGTTTTTAATGTGCATGTGATGTAAAGGCAGAGATGCCAATCAGAGAAATTCTACAAAATTTGCATAGTATGTGACAAAAAGTCACTTGAAGTTGTACACACAGTTTGTCTAGTCCCTGCAGGGAAGTGCTGCCAATAGAATATGACTCTCTGGGCACCATATCTAATGCCAGTCATGGTCTAGAGGGCACAGCATTGAGCTGAGGAACTGTGTTCTCAATACTTTTGGGATGAGGTGGTAGTGATGATGATTCAACAAAAGCAGGATTGCACCCTTGACCTTGATACTTATGTCCCAATAGTGTATTTCCCTACAGACTTTAACTGCATGCTGTATGTTGAGCTAATTTTGCACCGCTCTCGGATCAGACATTTGTGAATGAACTCAGGTCAGATTAGATGTTTATGTAGAACACAGTAAATAAGAACATATAAATCTATAGAAATTATGTAAAAGGTAAAAGGATGTATGTATAGATCTGTTCAAGTAAGGCTGGCAGGACAGGAAATTGAGCCTTTAATTATTTTAAATAAAACATCAAGAAGGGAGGCTCGTGCACACTGACACACAGGCCTGTTTTCTTATGCACATCACGGCTGTGTTCAATTACGCATCTTGACCCCGGGAACGTGTGAATTTATGCCCTCTGCACGAGAGTGAGGCTACAGAGAGGCCATTGGACTGGTCCGATCAGATGCTATTATTTCTTCATTAGGAGAGGTGATGTGTTAAGAGTTCTCTGTGAAGGACACGAGCTGCTTGATACCTTTTATGAACAATTAACCAGAGAGAAACACTTAACTTATTAACAGCCGGGGCCCGTTCTTCAAACATTCTGCGAATTTCCCGTCTCCTAATTGAAATGATTTACGCTGATATCTTCTTCTTCTCTGCAAGGGCTCCATTTAATCTTCCTTCGTTCTCTTCTTTTATGGGCTCCCCTCTTGTGGAAGAGAGTGATTTTGTTTAAAACAGACAATGACCTCAATGAATTCGAGCACTCGCTCTCTCTCTCTTTTTGGTTGTGACAGAGGGGGACAAAGAAATGAAGCCATTTGCATGCAGGTGATGTCCTCTCCTGCCGAGATATAAAAAGAGAAAGAGCGAGAGAGGACGAGATGGGGAAGGATAAGATGAATCAGAATGTGCTCTGGAGCTTTTCTAGCACTTTGACCTAATTATTCTTATCCTGAGCGAGGCTAAACACGTCCTCAAACAGCCACCGAGGCCACACAGCCTGCAGTATGGAGAAAGTTGGGTCTGCAAATCTATTCTGATTAGATTAAATGTACAGGGGGGGTCCTCGGGTAATTTTGTCTTTTACAGGAGCTCCACTGTGATTTTATTTATCCAGATCCACCATGTGTAACTTCTGACCATCTTTGGTGAGGGTTGGGGGTGTTTGGGCGGGGTTAGGTACAACGTACACTTATCTACATTTTCCCCCAAAGTGTTACACAGGCTTTTGTTTAGCACACACTCAGCAACAACGTGTTAAAACAATAAACATGTCATAAATCTATGTTTTGAATCAATCAAATTGAAAGGAGAATACTCATACCAGTAAAAGTCCACAATGTCCAGCTTTTGCTAAAACTTCATTCTTTTTTTACACAGCCTCAAAATTAGCCATAGGCCATGTTAAATTACTGTTCCACCAAACAATGAAACAAAGAGGAAGCTACTTTACTTTACAGTAGGCTAGTATAGATTGGTATTTGTGAATGAAGATTAATTGTTTAAAAAATCTGATCCCACCCCAGACACAACGGACATTAAGAGATTCTTTACAAAAAAATGGAAAAAAAGTCAAAAGTTCCCCACACTGCAGTTTTTTCCTATGTACAGTTAGCAGCGTCCTGGCTAGTCAATGTTAGGTGATCCATCAGCTAGCTTAACGTTAGCTATCACTTCACCCAAATTCAGTGATGACATCAAATCTGTCATTGAGTTGTTTTCGACAGTTAAACCATTTTGTAATGCCAAGATTGAGACCAAGTCTACTCTGACTTATTTCTGGTGGCATAGAAAACTAAACAATGCTTAATCCATCTCTCTTTATGTAGGAGCCTGATACTGAGAGTGAGTCAGAGGCAGAGAGTCAGCGGCAGGTCAGCTTGTAGGGACAGTGGAGGGAGTGCTGTTGCTGGGGTGAGTGATGAAGGGTGCTTGGCAGTTGTGAATTAAATCTAAAATGTAAACTCAAATCAGTATTTATTTTGAGTGCCTTCTAGTCAGTTGTATGAACTTCATGAAAGACATTACTGGTGTAAAGGCTTAATCTACAGCATGCTTAAACTGAACTTTATTTGATTTTGGCCAGTATTAAAAAGATAGGCCTATTTAATTTTAACTTTCATTTCTAGGAACAAAGTTGGGAAAATCAGTGTATGAGGAAGGAATAGTGGAAAGGAAAACAATGGCAGAAGGGACCTTGTAACCAACCTTGTACATTTTTTTTGAGTTGCAACTTACTGCGGCGTTGCAACAAAACATGTCATTGCACAGTGTGGCGTGAGATCAGGCACATTTGCTGATTAGTATTGATTGAATTCACATGCTCACTCATCACAACTTATTACTAAGCAGTTCCTATTCAACATACAGGCATTTTTACAGTATTTATACTGTATTTATTTAACTCTAACCCTAAATTCATATACTCATAATAATTAATTTGCTATACAACAATGTGCCACATTATTAACCATTTAGCTATACCTACCTACATTCAATCTTTGACCACATATGCACCACCATACATCAATATGCACCATCCCTATAAATCCCTATATACAATCCTTTACAACACACCATTAAAATTCAGGCACTTTCAAGGATTTCCAGAACCTGTACGAGATCTGTAACAACCTCTCATGCATGTGTAGTTTAGAAGGTCTTAATGTGCAGTAGTTATCAGTTGACTGGATGGAAACATCAGTAGATTACCATATTTTTCACTTTAGGCTATGCAATATTGTTTTGATATATACGTCTAGGTTAAATATCAAAACAAGCTGAAACAAACACAGTGGAACCTTGACTTACGAGTGACCCAACTCGCAAATTTTAGGCTACGAGCCGTCACTCGATTTTTTGCTTTATGATGCAAGCTGAGATCTTATGAGCAAGCAAGCAAGCTTCCACCACCCGCCACTAGGAGTCACTAGTGAGCGTGAGTGAGTGAAGAGATCACTGCTGACACAGCAGAGAAGAAGAGTTTGTGAGTTGCTGTGTAAACAAACACGTCTCACTCATTTTCTAAACATTTTGAAATCGATGAAGAAACAAAGCTCTATGGACAGGATTTTATTGAAACGTCCTGCAAGTGAAAGCGAGGAAAGTGTGGCGAAAAATCACTGAAGTTGATCATCTGATCTTTAATGTAAATACACTTAATTAACCATTTTATTTCTTTATATTCTCTTTTTTTAGGTATTATTTTTATACATTATTTGTTATTTATAGAGTATTTTTTATTATTTAAAACACGTTTTTGGGGGGCTGGAACCGATTAATTAAGAGTAAACTGACCTGATTATCCTGTACTGTGAGCTAGACTTAATCCCAAGGTACTCCCAGTTTGTGGTTTTATCATCCATATAACAAAACTGTCTTTAAATCAGACTTTTTGCCAGATCAGACAAGATCAGATCAATCCGTGTGCATCTCAGGCCGTGCTGAGCTTTTTTTTTTGCAGTGAATAACTCATCACAAATAACCTTCAAACAGCAAGTAGGACAAGAAGAGTCTCTGTGGATCGATCACATAACATAATCTTCATCAGCGTGCGGTGTATTTTCGATTTTGTTTCAGTATAGGCTTGTACTTGCAGTAATTGTCTCCTGGACAGAATGATGTGTGTATCGAATTACGGGCCCATATCCTGCATGCCGACCACAACACATGCAATCAGAGGACCGTCTCAGCTCCATATAGCACACATGCCTGATGGAGCTAAATCTGAGTAGAGGAAGAACATGTAACCTGTGCATGCTTATGAATTAAAAATGTCTGCATAAGAAACACCTGCCGTATACATGCCTTCGCCACTATATTATGCTTTTGCTTTAAGAACTGCTTTAATTGTTCATAGAGTGTACAAGGTGCTGGAGATATCTCTCAGAGACTTTCGTTCATATTGGCATGATATCATCACGTACAACCGCATCCCAATGGTGCTCTAATCCTCTCTGATGAGGCCATTTGAGTTCAGTGAACTTATCGTCATGTTTAGTTTACCATTTTAACTTTGTGATATGGTTATCCTGCTGGAAGTATCCATCAGAAGATGGTCACACTGTGGTCATAAAGGGATGGACATGGTCAGTAACAGTACTCAGATAGGCTGTGGTGTTTAATTGCTAAGGCCAAGAAAATATCCTCCATACAATTACAGTACTACCAGTCTGAAATGCTGATGCAAAGCAGTATGGATCCATGTTGTTTATGCCAAAATATGACCCAACCATCTGAATGTCTCAGCAGAAATCCAGACTCATCAGACTCCTCTGACCTCTGTCATCAACAAGGCATTTTCACCCAGAGATCTGCCACTGACTGGATATTTTCTCATTTTGATGTAGCATTTAATTAGTAACTACATAGCAACCACTTAGCAAAGACTTGGCAACCACAATATAATTACATATTGACACCCTATATATTGGGTGTCACATATTTACACCCAATATATAACCACATATTGACACCCTAGCAACCACACAGCAACCAATTAACAACCATTTAGCAACAGCCTAGCAACCATTTATCAGAGACTTTAGATTAGATAACCTCGGTTATCGTTCACCCGGTTTATCATTTGCTTTTTTCAGGGAAATTTTGTCCCAGTTATTGTTTATCCACCCGGTTTTCATCAGCATACCCGTGTGACTCACCACAATTATTTTTTTATTAATTTTTGCCAATTTTCTCCCTTTCCCAGTGTGGTTTCCAATTAACCCAACCCATTAGTGGCTCTCCCCATCACTTTGCATTGTCCCTGACTCCAGGAGGGTGAAGACATGCAAATGCCTCCTCCGCTGTGTGTGATACAGCCACCGCCTCTTTTCAAACTACCACTTGATACACTGTCCCTGTGGAACAAACGCGCTCAGAGGAAAGTGCTTGGTCTCTAGTTTCGAATGGACCAATCAGTAGATGCCTACATCTACCCGCCCAGAGAGAGCACTGTCAATTTTGCTCTTTGTGGGCCCTGGCTGTTGATGGCAAACAGCATGACTGGGATTCAAACTCGCAATCCTCTGGTCACAGTGTCAGCATCTTAGCCTGCTGAGCCACTTGGGGCTCGACTCGCTACAAATTTAATGAAAACAAAGCATCTACCCACATGTTTGTTGTTCATTCTGGCTTTTTGTTCTGTGGTTTTGTTTCTTGTTGTTTTTCATTGATAGCGTTCAAAACATACTAAAACATGTCAAACTAAAGAAACAGTGCACAACCAACTGAAATTGCATGTGAAAACAAATAGCGGCCAAGAACCTTGAGAACGGGTGTACAAAACATACACACCAGCATCCATTAAAAGGGAGCGTAAACCTGTAAGAAAGATTTTAAATGTTCATTTATCAATTTCATTCAACTTTTTATTTATTTCTCACTGTTTTCTATATGTAAAAAGTTGTTTTATATAAGGTGTAATTTTTTTGGAGTGTCTGGAATGAATTAATTGGATTTACATTATGTCTTATAGAAAATATTGCTTCAGTTACTGTTCATTTCAGTTATCATCAGGCACTTTAGAACAGATTAATGATGAAAACCAAGGTTCCACTGTATGTGCAATCGGTTAGCAAGAACTTTGCAACCATGTAGCAACTATATAGTGACAACCTAGCAACCACTTAGCTATATATATATAATCTGCACTTGTTTTCTTACTTATCTGAAGAAATTCAAAAGAAGACAAAACGGTCCCAAACTTTTGATAGACAGCTTATGTATACATTTTTATATATAATAATACATAATATTAAGCTGCCACCTAAGCCCATCAAAGGTTGTCAGAAGACTGACAGGTGGATTAAATGGAAACACAGCATGACATCTGCACATACACAACCTACATTACATCAGCTAATATCAGTGCAGAAGAGTGACGCTTAAAACTGGAGTTCAGGTCAAAATTCATTTTAAAAGGTATCGCAGCTTAATAAGGTTACAGGGTATCTGCAGACATATGGCTGAATTTCATCTATTACTGGAGGATCACAGTGTATTTATAAGTAATTAGCAACCACTTACCAAAATGAATTACTACACTAAAGCATTGCAATGTTACACCTTTATAGTTTCATATTACTGATCTTAAGCAAAATATTTTTTTTTTACTTTTAGTTTATTTATAAATTTGCATTTGAGTATTTCTTTAAACAGCTCAATTCAGCTTTTAATGGATTTTGTGATGTAATGCTCAGCTACATTAAAAAATGTACAACTATGTTTGTAGGAGTGAAAATAAAGGGTGACTGAAGAGCTCAGTGTCACTACTGGAGTGAAAATAGTGCAGCCAACAGTGTGAGAACTAGAGGCCCAACACAAACTGTGCTTCAGCTGTCTCTGACTTTACATCTACAAGGTGGACCAACAAGGTAGGTGTGTCTAATGGAATGGACAGTGAATGTTTAACATCTCCAACATCTCCACACACCACGTCAGTGTCACTGAGAATGATCCACCCACTCTGTGGAGGTCCAGACCGTTGAAGAACAAAGTATACAGAGTAACAGATGGACTACTGTCAGTACAAAGTGCACCTCTGTGGTCAGTGGAGCTCAAATGGACGAGTGTAGATGGAGGTGATTATAATGTAGTGGCTGGTTATCCACAAAGGACACCATAATCACACTGGCTGCTTTGTTTATATGCATGTATTCTGCTGTTAGCATAAGTAACATTACAAGCTTCCTGCCCATATAAATGTCTACAGATCATTTACTCACTGCTGCGCAGCAAATTGAATTTTTTGGAATATTTTGACAGTGTTGTGATGTTTTTCTTGTGTTTTTCTTTAGTCAGTAATCTCTAAGTTAAGGAATGACAGCTGGTTTATATAGCCTGCAGGATTTGTTGTCTGTTTTTTTTATTTTTTCCTCTTATAAACCTGTTTCTCTTTTCTCCTCTGACAGAAATATCGCTCGTCTCCTCCTGGTCTGGCCAGCAGTGGCAATCTCTCCTGGCTGGAGCTCTCTCAGCAGGCTGTGGCGGATGACTGGAGGAGTTATCGCTCTCTCTATCCTGTTCTTTCTGCTCCGTGGAGCGTGTGTTCTCAGCGTCTGATGTCTTCCCCGCTCTCCTTATCGCGCCCGGCCAAAAGATGCTGAGAAATGGAAGGTGCCGTCCATGTACTGTGACAGAGAGAGAAGTGGGGAAAAAGAAGAAAGAAAGTCTGGGGAATGAAAGTGGTCAGTCAGACTTTATTCTGAGACATATAGATGCTTTAATTCTGTAAAAAGACACTGATCACCCAGATGTTTCATTATAAAGAGAGCAAGATTAGCTCTGTTTCATTAAGATGAGTACATATATCACAACGTAGTGTTCACTTTTAGAGGTTAACTGGTCCACTGTGATGTACTCTGGTAGTCTGTACTTGCCATAGTAATTGGCATCATTGACTCGTGGGGCACCACTGGGGGACACTCAATGTACAGTCACAGAAAAAGGTTCATTAAGTGCTCAAAATTCAAAATGTAAACTATCATATATGTTGTTTATTACACATAATGTGACGTGTTAGCATTTCAGTGCTGAGGTCTTGGGTTCAAGTCCCCATCTGGGTGTAGTCTCCATGTTCTCCCCGTGTCTGCGTGGGTTTCCTCCAGGGTCTCCGGTTCCCATCCACAGTCCAAAAACATGGAGGTTGAGGTTAGGCCTATTGTATTGGCAGTACTTCTCTAAAAATAAAACTAGACAAGCTGTGTGCCTTCATAGAAGGGGTGTCCATAAACTTTTGGTTGTTGCTTTGTGGCTAATTCTCTGTAGGGCTTCTTTATGTTTCTGATCATTTGTATTGATGGTGCTTCTTTAATGGTCTAAGTGACCTGAGACATTCGGTATTTGCATGTAAGTGAATCATATACACCCTGACCACATGAAAGATTATAAATCCACTCCACCCAACACCCTCCACCCTCAACCTCCCGTCTGGCCTGTTTTGTATGTATGAGATGTTAAAGTGCAGGTTTAAGGGAAGAAAATAACCTGAGGGACTTTAATAAATAACATTCAGTAGAGCTGCTCAACACAGTCAGAGAGTCTTCTGTGTCTGACACTTTCTAAATGCCATGATATCTCTCTCTCTCTCTCTCTCTCTCTCTC
>BRDA01048907.1:0-12648 GCA_036984385.1 Crenuchus spilurus | reverse complement strand
TGAAGTGGTGAAATGGGTCTTCCTCTGTGTCATTAAAACTCTATCAGAGCAGAGGCCTGCCGAAACACACACGCCCTCCATGTGCATTCTCTCTCCGTTCTACAATACACCCACACACATATCACCACAATGCCACCAGTATAATCAAATAAACTCACTACATGTGTGCCACAACAGTCTCTATGACCACCCCCATCAGTGATGACTATTATGATGACCATCAATCATGCTGAGGGCTGTGATGATTGCTCTAGTGGTTGGAAAGGTGATGATGGTGACGGTGAAAAAGAAAAAGACAATCAAACCCCCACTGCTTTCTTTGAGTCGATTTTATTATGACAGTACAAAGCAGGGTAAAGAAGACACTGACTCATAATAATGAATCATTTTCTAAAGAATCATAATCACACCAAGTCAATGACTCATAATACAAATGAATTCACTCAAAGTGAAATGTGACATTTTATGATGCACTAAGTCACTTGCTAAAGAATTATTATCAGAGTGAATCTATAACTCATTGGACTAATTTAGTTTGATTATGATTCTGTTCACCACAACTCATTTTAAATATTCGGAATTATTCTGATGTGACCCATAATTCAAAAGATTAAAAAGCACAATGAAAGAGAAGTCAGAAAAAAATTATTGAAGATGTCCTGCTTATACCCTGGTTGCCACACAATAGAGGTAATTTAAAAATCACATCATCCATTTTTGTAAATTTGCTTTTGGCTGTTGTTGTAGTACTTTATCACAGGTTTTCAATCAACTGATATTTAAGATGGATGTTATAGTTATTGATCCAATATAATGATTAAACTTTACACAGATCTCCTTCATATTGTCCAACCATACAGAATTATAGAAACCTGTCAGCCAATCAGAATCAGGCAAGACCATTTCTTGTCTCCGGTATAATGAGCATTATAATCAATTATAACTTGTTCTGACTTCAGTTACCTTTAAATGCATTAAAGTTTATACATTTTATAATTTATTAAATGTTATTACTCTAGTTTATTGAATGCAATTGAAATAATAAGTTGTAATAGAACTAATCTTCAGGTTATGATCAGAATCACAATCACAATGTATCAATGCATCTTTGGGTGAAGAAGACATCAAGATCTAGAATGCAATGAATATGCCTGGAGAAGAGCTGCACCAAGAATAGAAAGTCAACATGGTTTGATACTCAAATTTGGCAATCAGTTCTATAGTCTCATTGCAATACTTTTTACCAAATACGTTACACCAATTTAACACTATATTTTGTTGACCACTGAAGAGATTACATTTAAAAAGAACAGACATTAGTTAAAAGTCAATGATGTGTGATTCTAGTTTATAGCCACATTATCAAGTTGCTATCGAGTACTACAGTTGGTAATGGTATCACAATCAAAATTCTGATGTACTGATAAACCAAATCTAGAGTGAATTTGTGTAGGGAGCTTTGGATTAGATTGAGCTTGGTGGTTCTGGCTGTGATTTGGATGTGTTGATGGATTTCTGATAGTTGTGTATGTGGCTGGCCTTGGAAGCTGGCACAATGTGAGAGTGTGTGATCATGCATGTTTCTCATTTATGGACATCCTCTGCTGACAGTGTGTGAGCTAACATCAGTCAAGCTGCTGTAAGCCTAAATACAGAGAGCAGTCATTAAGAAGCATTCAGATTACAGCAAACCAAACCACACACGAATACAGGCAAAGAAATAATCACAGGCTGCCAATGCCATTCAAAAGCTATACAGATAAAGACTATATTCTGTCATATTCAAGTTTGTGCACCTGTGGCTAAATTGTGGTTTATATTTTACAAATAAATAATAAATAAGTTATCTTCTGAGAACAATCTTCTGCACATTGTAACACAATATACATAATTAGTATATAAATAACATCCTCTATGGCCAGGACCAGCTCTACATATTGTAATGTATACAAACTGGAGATTTTAAGAGTTAGCTAGCTACACACTGAACATTAGCACATTGTGGCAAGAGTACTGTTGGTGAAACATATATTGCTAGTTACACTGCCAACACTAAATCAGCAAGCTAATCTATAATAATATGCTTTATTGTGAAGGCTAAAGGTTGAAAAGTAGAGCCTAGCTTTAACTGATGTTAGCTTACACTCAGTTACTGTAGCATTTTCCTACAATCTGTACTTTCCTACCTACTACCCCCAGGCTAATGTTAGCTTCACATCGCCATTACGCAGTTTTGTAGATATAAAAACAGTCATAATCACAAATTTTGCTGATTTTGTTATTTTTAAATTGCATTTACAGAATAATACTGTTGTCCCTTTGTTCCTAATAACTTTGTTTACATAACATTAAGCACACCAGTTACTGTTAGCTTGCTAGCTGATGTCAAAATTATATGTGCATTTACAATTACTGCACACAAACAAACTTTGTAAATTATGTACTAGTAACTAGTGCATCAGCAGAAAATAGAATATCATGAAAAAGTGCCTTTTTACTGTTGATCTACTGTATGAGCTGTGCTCCAGAGGTAACACTGTTAGAATGTTCTGTTAAAGTTACTAATAGAATGTTTGCTCCCAACACTTACAGAACCTAACACACCACACACACAGCACGATGCTAGGATCAGAGTGTATAATGTAAAAGTATTTTCCTATATATTATAGCGAGAAAGAGTTTGAGATGAGATGCTGCTCTTTATAGCAACCTTTTCACACACACACATACACTTACACATACACCCTGTCAGTGCCTTAGCCTTCATTATACTTATATTATTATGTAACCATGTAACCTTATTTACTGGACTTTTTTGATACTTTGTGTTACATTGTGTATTTTGTATAGCTGAATATTGCTGCAATAGATTTAAAATGTGCATACTGTTTTTATTTAGTTTGTTTCTGGACAGGAACCTATTGAAAATGAGTCCATTCTCAATGGACCACTGTGATGTGACAGTGTGAGTCAATCACCAATGAGTGTAAATGTGATGAAATACGTACCAGTGCAGGAATGTGTATGTCCAGTGGAGAACCCCTTGTGACTAAAAGAGTCGTGGTAAAATTGACTTACCTTTATGCTTGGCAGTGGATCCCAGCCAGGTATAAGGGGAGGGGGAGTCATGGTTAAAGAGAAGTCCTGATAAGGTGAGAGAAAAAAGGAGTAACATAATATAATTGTACAGAGGTAAATATGGGGACATATGTTTAGGCTAGAGCTGAGGTAAGAGCCTAGTAGATATTGGTAGATACCAAGAACGACATTAGATTAATCAGTCACCCCTAGCACTCATAAGGTTTAGTCCAGGGCGGAGCCAGGGGATATACCGTAAAAGGTGGAGTGAAAATGGCAGAGGAAAAACGTGAGGGAGGTGAAGCATTGTTGGCCTCCACAGGCAAAGCTATTCCATTAATTGTTTAGCCATTTTAGCCTGAGAGTAGACCCGCACCAGGGATGTTTTAATGAACGCTTTGTCAAAGTCACTTATTTATTATTATAAGAGAAGTTTGCTTTTAATAAAAGCACCTGAAAAGACTTTTCGACTCAACCAGCTTTATTGGAAAAGGCTGCGAGGCCAGATTTGACCGGTGACCCTGTGTCTCCTCAAACATTGAGGATTCAGCAGTGGGAGACGTCACAACCACCCCAATTTAATTATTTACAGTATCTACCCGGCAGTGGTTGTCCACAACTTTTGTGTACACTCTTATGTTGTTAGCGAGGGTGGGTCAAATCAAATCAAGTCAACTTTATTGTCACATCACCTTTCACTGATGTGAAGTCAAGTGAAAATTTTGGGTGCATAGTCCCTGCCATACTTAATGCAACAAAAAGTTTTAAGAAAAATTATAATGCCCCATTAGGTCATGCCCCAGTTTGGTTGTACTGTAAGACCCTTTGACAATCTCATGAAATCAAGGTGCCCTAAAACACTAAATGCACTTTTGCACAGGTCTGTATTTCAAGCCTGAGCTTGATAGTATAGGCTCTACTTACTGAGCGATACATGGTAAACACCATTAAACACCATTAAATGCTTCTGGTCCTTTTGGCCAAGATCAAATGTAGTATCTGTTCTTATCAGTTTAATATTTGATATGTCCTCTATATGAGAAATATTCATTAAATAGATTTTTAGAACAGGGATATGGGAATGGAGACATGGAACGTAACAAAAACTCTTTCAAAGTAGATGGTAGACCCTTGTTGATCCTCTGAGAGAGAGGTTACTCATTGTGAGTGTGTTTTCCAACTTTTACCTGTAGAATTAGGGGGAGTTTCTGGGTCGATGATGGCCATGGAGCATCTGGAATTGTGGGATAGATTTCCCAAAAGTGAGAACCAGAAATGTTGCACCTCTTTTTGGTGCAGCCATGGACTTGTGGTTAAGGAACCAGGCTTGTGACTGAAAGGTTGCTGATTCAATTGAACCAACAGGACTTGTCTGAAGTATCCTTGAGCAATGTATTACTGAATAATAAATCTAGAAACTAAAGACAGTTTAAGATGACTGTAGTTTAAGGGATTATTCAAGTAAAAACATATTCTGGTTTTGGACTTTAGGATGTGTTTGTATGAACAATAAAGACAGCAGTATGAGAGAAAGCTAAGGGAGAAAGAGGAACTTTGAAACTTTTGACTCAAATAGCTTAGCGCTAGATTAGCATCATAAGTAAATCTTTGGACACATGATGGTTTGGGTTATACCAGCCAGGGGATTCTTTGTTGTTGAGGAAGACCTCTCGACTCTCGCCCTGAGGCAGGACGGGTGAGAGGCGGATGTGTTTGTAGATGGTAATAGGGTCTCCTGACCTGGAGGATGAAAGAAATTCTCTGTAATTGTCTTCTGTTCCTGGCGCTTAGTGACAATTTTCAGAAGCGGAAAACACATCAAGTCTTTCAAGACTCTCTCTCTCTCTCTCTCTCTCTCTCTCTCTCTCTCTGCTTTGATTTGATTTAATTGGGTGTAATCCTGGCTCTACCTGCGTCACATCTGTTTGAAGAGATTCCCAACCACACAGATTCTCAAACAATAACAACCCTTCCGGAAGGTTCCTCAGGGTTTCCAGAGACACCAAAACTGAAGCAGATTAGAACAGGGAGAATCACCAATGTCACGCCTAAAAATATCATAACAGAATATAACATTTAACATCGGAAACAACCCACCAGCATGAGGCCTCAGAGTAAAATAACTGGGGTAATGGGGGGCTGGGGTGGTGGTGCTAACTCACTTAGATTTTTCAGGGTTGCATATCTGGATTACTGTTAACATACTCTGTCTAACTGATACTTTACTGTTAATTTAGCATTATGTAAGCAGTGCTAATATATTCATAAAGGTTGATAAAAAAAGTTAATTGCAAAGTCCATGCATTGAAGATTGCTATGTAATGACAAATGACTATTATACTTTGCATGTAAGTGTCAGTACGTTGTGGCTGAGGAGGAGAGAGGACACAGTGGGGTTCCAAAACAACAGGCTTTATTACAAAACTGTGACTGTGGAACAAACCAATGTAGATACATCATAACCGTGGTGACACAACATTCACTGAAAGACATACAATGATGGACAAGCATTATGAAACACTGGGAAGGTATTAAAGCAAGCAATAATGAGGGATAAAGAGACGGCAGGACTGTGCAGTGAGACCAAGACATGATATGGCTGGGGGTGGAAACATGACGTTAATATAAACACAAACACATGGCGACAAGACGGCACATGGGGAAACATAA
Organism: Crenuchus spilurus; assembly: GCA_036984385.1. Classification (NCBI taxonomy): domain Eukaryota; kingdom Metazoa; phylum Chordata; class Actinopteri; order Characiformes; family Crenuchidae; genus Crenuchus; species Crenuchus spilurus. Next base: position 6,900 of record BRDA01048907.1, on the reverse strand, counting down.
ACAAACAAGGTACACAGACAGAGATGGGGACGGCCGTGGTGGGAGGGTTACAGTATGCTTTACTTTTTTTCTGTCAAGTCAACCAGAATCGAGTAAGAATGTACAGAGTGTTGCTTCAACATAAAATACAATCACAATTAATGTTTATACCTTTTTAGTTTGCAAAATAGGGGTCTTTTTATTATATAATCCCTTCTGATTTAAGACTCAAATTTATTCTATAGGAACAAGTAAATCAATAATTAAGTCAGAAAAACCAAATATTTGGCAGAATAATGTTTTGATATCAGCATTAGAGCAGAGCTGTCAGCTCTTTACTTTTACAGATGGATTTAAATACACACCTGTATTATTTAACAGTCTACAGAGGCTCTTCCAGGGGCATCTGCAGTACACTGTTGTAATACTGCGTCATAACTGTTTCAGCAGAGAGGAAACAGGCAACAAGGGTGGAAAATAAAGTCTGTAAAGGGGCAGATAATCAATAAAACATCACAACAGTGCATTCAAATCATCATGACTCTACACAAAAATCGGTGCAAAAGGAAATATTGTGTTGATTTTCTGGAAGGCTGGCTTACCAAAAGATTCAGATTGAGATTCTGAATAAAATTCCCAAAACAGTGAATACTTATCACAAATTTCAGAATGTAATTTAAATGACTGTTAAAGTTAATGTGTGGTGAAAAATCAAATTCATACATTTTGCTTCTTTCTAAATATGTAGTAGATGGAGCATTGAGGCTAATTCAGCCAAGTAATGAAAGTTACACTACACCTTTACCTCCAGTGCTAGGGAAATGCAGTATAAATTAGCGATATGTGTAATGCTGTTTAAACGTAAACCTAGCATAAATAAGTAAAAAAAAAAAACATATTTTTGTGTTTGAAAATCTACTTCATTTGTGCACATGCTGTCTGTGACAGATTTGAATAAACTCAACTTGGCACTTAGGTTGGGAGTAACAGTTGGTTCTTGGGGATGGTAGATAGTGGTAGTGTGGAATAAACTTTGTCTCAGCATTCATATAGTGGTCTGCCCTCCACATACAGTGACACTCTTATCTTACCAATGGTCAGTCCAGCCCCATTTGGGGCACGTGCAGAGGGGGGGGGGTGCTGGAGCACCCGCCCCTTTGGTACTTTCCACCCAAAGTGCCCTTTTGTCAAAATGTTTTTTTTTTTCTTTTCTTTTTTTTAAGTTTATGTGTGAACGTTTATCTGTGTGGCCCAAAATAATAATAATAATAAATAATAATAATAATTTACATCTACCCTCAGTCGGTCAGATGATCCACATAGACGTTCCTCACTGCCCTAACGTCACGTGCCCACACCATGTGCCCTGCAGGTAGGTGCTGCTAGATATGGAGAGAGCACAACTGTATGGCGTCAAAACAGGCTCAGCTTAAGGGTAAACGTAAGTTTTGAGCATCGTAAATGTAAATCTGTAAATGAAACTGTAAAATCGTAAATTAAAAACATAATCATAATCGGAGATCTGCGTTAAGCAGCAGGGTTGCCAGATCTCCAAAAACCTCCTACCTGATGTCTGACATAAAGCGCCTTCCCTATATAACCTGACATCAGCCTAAATTCTACAGCGTCCAATCACAGATATTATTGTTAGCATTATTATTTTTATTAGTAGTAGTAGTAAATAATGTAAGAAGAACATAGATAGATAGATAGATAGATAGATAGTACTTTATTGATCCCTTTAGGTGGTTCCTTCAGGGAAATTAAGGATAAACATACCTCCCTTATTGCTTTTCTTTGCATTTAAAATATCCCCTTTTCTCTACTCTAAATTTATGTTCAGATCCCATTCCAATAAGTTATCTAATACTAGTAAGTCTACCCCAAAGTTCTTCACACTCAGTTGTTCACTGCCATTTAACTCCTTGTGTACACAACAGTCATAGCCATAAAAAACACGTATAGTAACACAGATATTTTGAGAATATAACTGTGGTGTTAAAACCATAAGGAGTTAAAAGTTAGTAGAGACCTGGCAACCCTGCTGCTGCTTAACGCAGATCTGCTCCCCACCGTCTATGTAAGTCTATGTAAGTCCACACTTTAGTAAGTAATCCTGCAAAGTGCAGAAATTCTCATCCTTCACCAAAAAAGACTCTTTATCCAGAAATGACGCATTCGCGGTACAAATCAGGTAGGGTGAACAGATCGGGTAGCGACACCCTCTAATTTTGTGGGGTTTGATTTAGGCTGAAGTGATGTCATATTATCCTGTCCCTCTAGCCAATGACCTTTGAGCCCCACCCTCGTCAAAAATAGGTAATATAATTAATTAATTATTTATTTATTTAATAAATAAAATAAATGTATCATAACCATAATTTGTGAATGGTAAACGTAACTTGTTAAATGAAAAATAAAAATGAGAAACGAAAATGTAAATATTACATTTACAACCAGTATTTTTCATTTATAATTATGTTTTTAATTTACGATTTTAGTTTCCTTTACAGATTTACATTTATGATACTTAAAACTTACGTTTACAATACCTGTTTTATGTTTATGCTTAAGCTGAGCCTGTTATGACGCCATACAACTGACGGTCCGGTGAGTAGGTTTTGCACTTGTATTTGTTTGTGCACGCCACAGTGTATTCTTGCAAGATGACTGACGAAGTTAGTGAAGTGAGCAGCATCCTGTGTGCGCCTGACTCTGCTCACACTCTCATAAGTTATAGCCGCTAATTAAGCACACAGAGTGCTGAGGGGGAAAAGTATGTCTGTATGCCTGTATGTATGCCTGTATGTATGGCTTCTTTTTGTTTCTATATGTTTCTTTTGTAATGGGCAAAGTGCATCAGAGGGATGTATAATTGATATGTATATTATATATTATAATTATATGTATAATTTTACTGTCAAGTGAGTTGCAGTGTTTTTCCTATATGTATGTTTCTAGAGGCAATGAGGCATAAGTTATTTCACTAAAGCTGTGCAATGTACATGCTTATTCACATCATTTTTGACTATATTAGTATAAATACAACAATAATAATTAATTAGAAGAATTTGAATTGTGATTTTCTCAACCTCTCATTTAAACAAATCAGAACTTGTTTATAACATTTGTATACACACAAATTAAATATAATATGCATAAATATAAAATATGTAACTTTTATAACCTTCCATTCTTTATGAATTTGGGTTGCTACAAATCAACCGGTTACAGTATCTTGTAAGGTATGTTTCTGTATGATGTTTCAAATTCGTGGTCCATGTGCCCCCTTTTGACTTTGAGCACCTGCCCCTCCAAAGGTCTCTGCATGGCCCTGGTAATGAGACTACTTTTTACTATTTTACAGAAGTAATTTGTAATGGATTACTTTCTTGAGTAAAAACCCCAACACTGTTTGTCTTTGAATTGTTCAATAATCTGTTTTGCTCATAAGTGGTTTATACCACTGCATGGCATTGCATGGTAAATATGAATAATAGTTTCCACTGAATTAACAGTGATATTATCTGGCTTATATACTCTAATTATGCATTTCTTACTGAACACAGATATTATTCTCCCCAAAACAGTTCTAAAAAAGCTGCGCATTATTTCTTGCGTGAGGGGAAACATTGCTCTGTTTTACAGCCATGTATTTTTTATTTCATGTTGAAATACATTATTTACTCCACTTCCTGAGCAGTTATGATGCTGGCTATACGTGAATAAAACATTTTCATGTATCCAGCCTAGTTTCTGTTATTGTAACTTAGTCAGAAGCTCTGACTAGGTGTTCCAATAGTTCCACTATACTCAGCCAGAGAGCATTGACTGTGCTTAGGTTAGCACCAGTAGTATGATTGGCCCCAGCTGACCTATGCTTTTGAAATTGGCCCAAACAAAATGTTCAAATGTACAGTACATACATACTGATCTTAGCAGTAAAAAAAACAAAATCACCAGTAATAATGCAGCTTTAAAATATGTAACATATCTCAAATTTGACTGTTGACCAATTAAAATTCTAGTTTAACTATTAACCATAGCTCTGAAACATCTGATAAGTATGTTGACCTCAGGAAAGGACAAAAGTGCATAAATATATATGTACAAATACATTTACAAAACATTCATCAGTATATTATGATGACATATAGCTTGGAATTAACTGGAATTGTTCTTTGGCATCAATAGCCTGTGGGGCTATGCCAATATACTACTGAGAAGCACTCAATACTCAAGAAGTCCATTCTAGGAAAACCTTCACTACAGCGGTTCTGGAACATCTGCTACCACCCTTCACCCAGGTGAATAACATTATGTCCTTTTTGAAATCAGTTATATCACACCATTTGCCTATGATAATTTTGCACTAATGTGCAGCAAACTCTGTCATGTGAGTTCATTCCAAACTAAGGGTGGTCATAATATTCTGATTTGATTGTGTGTGTGTACCTGTGTATGTATGTATGTATGTGTGTGTGTGTGTGTGTGTGTGTTTGTGTGTGTGTATATATATATATATATATATATATGTGTGTGTGTGTGTGTGTGTATATATGTACAGTATATTTACAGTACCTGTCAAAAGTGTGGAAAAACCTTCTGGACATTCAGTGGTTTTTCATCATTTAAAATTGTCTACATTAAAAATTAATACAAAAGATAGATAGATAGACAGATACTTTATTGATCCCTTGCAGGAAATTCAGGTCCCAGTCACTGCTGGCAGGGCAGCCGTTTAACTCAGCGCCAACCTTAAAGTCATCCAAACTATGAAGAAATACATATGGAGTTATTTTGTCAAAAATAAGTGTTAAAAAACTGAATATGTTTTATATTTTAGATTCTTCAAAGTAGGCACCTCTTGCCTTGGTGACAGCTTTCTTGGCATTTTCTCAGGTAGTCACCTGGAACTGCTTTCAGTTAACAGCCGTGTCTTCTTTGATTTGTCTGGTGTCATGATGAATACGAATTGTAATAAAACATTGGACTGGCGCTGATATCCTGCCTCCTTGACTTCTATATCATTACAGAAAGTTACATGAAACACCTGCATCTAATTTTATGCGAGAAAACAAGCATACAATAGATCTGAATTTTGTACAGTGTCAATGTCCGCAAAGATTCTAAAAAAATAATATGAATGGATCAAGAATACATTGCCTAATTAAAGTCCTATCAAAAAAGTTTTATGTTTTAGATTATATGACTTTATATAAGATTATAAACATTATTTTAAAGTTTTTTAAATGTTTTTTTTAAGTCAAATGAATGCAATTTTAGAAGATTAAAATTGTTAGCTGGGATGAAAGTTCTTTGAGTCATGAAAAAAGCAGGTCAGCTCTGTGCCCTTTCTCCCTCTCTTTAAACATTTCTTTGAAACAGATGACACTTGGCAGACTTGGTAATGCGGTGACACAGGAAGTACACACCCAGGTCAGCATGAGCAACTCACCTCTCACTAAATTTATGACTGTCTATTACCATCCCAAATTTTTGGGGAATGTGTTGCAGGCATGTAATGCATGAATGGATGTATATTAACAAATTAAAGTACATACATTGATCAGACAAAAAATGAAATATATTGGGTTCATACTGTGTGTAAAGAAATACTGCATATATATATATATATACTGCTCTTTTATTTCCTTTATTATAATTAAGAGTGTACCAAAGCAGAAGAATAGTGGAGAACTAACTAGAAGAAAAGTAGAGAAGAATAATGCTAAAAAGTATAACTATGATCTTAGAATGTTTCAATCTCTGCTTTGAAAGAACAGAAATCTTCATACAGACTTATCTGGCAAATAAAAAGAAACATTCTTTTGAAATCAAAATCTTTCGAAACTGGAAAGTAACAAAAACTCTTTAAAGCAGATGTTAGACCCCTGTTGATCGTCTGACAGAGGAGTTACTCATTGTGAGTGGGCTTTCCATCTTTAACTTGTAGAATTAAGGGGGTTTTCTGGGTCGAAGATGGCCATCGATGGAGCGTCTGGAATTGTGGGATAGATTTTCCAAAAGTGAGTCAGCGTAATATAAGATTGGGTTGAGAAACATAACGTGGCCTCGTCCATGACTGCTGCTGCTGCTTCAGTGAAATGCAAGTAGTGGCATCGATGACATCAGTCCACTTCTACAGTATCTTTAATAATGTAATCGAGTAATAAAATCTTTAAGTAAGTGGGTGTGATCTGTTACTATCCAGAATAAAGTTTGGATCTTATATGTATATGATGATGATGTCAGTATTCTGAAGTATCTTATATGCATCATACTGGAGGAGTGTTCAATTAATCTAGTCAATATGGAGCAGCTGAAATAAGGGGCTATTTATGAGTGGCATACGGAATACTTTGAGTCTCTTTGTTCTACTATGGTGTTTTGAAGATCTGAATCTGAAAAAGTTGGGGCAGTATGGAAAATGCTAATAAAAAACATGTGTCTTACATTTACTTTGACTTTTATTTTATTGCAGATAGTATGAGCCCAAGATATTTCATGTTTTGCTTGGTCAACTTCAATTTAATTTCTTTATATACAAACCGGATTCCAAAAAAGTTGGGACACTAAACAAATTGTGAATAAAAACTGAATGCAATGATGTGGAGATGGCAAATGTCAATATTATATTCATAATAGAACATAGATGACAGATCAAAAGTTTAAACTGAGAGAATGTATCATTTTAAGGGAAAAATATGTTGTTGCAAAATTTCATGGCGTCAACAAATCCCAAAAAAGTTGGGACAAGGCCATTTTTACCACTGTGTGGCATCCCCCCTTCTTACAACACTCAACAGATATCTGGGGACAGAGAAGACCAGTTTCTCAAGTTTAGAAATAGGAATGCTCTCCCATTTATGTCTAATACAGGCCTCTAACTGTTCAATCGTCTTGGGCCTTCTTTGTTGC
>BRDA01048905.1:0-15424 GCA_036984385.1 Crenuchus spilurus | reverse complement strand
CAGATTGATGTCCCCACACCGTGATGATTACCAGTGCACACACACACACACACACACACACAAATTGTGAGACTACTACAGAACCTATTAAGTGTTTATTCCAAAACTAGTCCTTTGTGTTAATAAAGAATAATAACAAAACATAATAAAGAATTGTTACAGTTATAATGTAAGAATAACCACTACAGACCATCATAGTTCAAAAGATATGAATAAACTACTGTTACACATAATTGTCTTTATGAATTTGTTTACATGAAGCAGTTACTGTACCTTCATGATCAGAATTTACAACCACTGGTGCTCTGATGGAGCGTTTTGTTTTCCTAATGTTAGGCATGGTTCTGAAACAAGCAATAAAAAAACTTTAATGTTTGTAATGTGAAAATAGGCTACGTATGTAACAGACAAAAGTATATACAGATTAGCAACTAATTATCATCATGTAACAACATTGGAACAAGTGACCCTCAACAGGTTTGACAGTTAGATCTATATTGCATGGCTCAGGCTGGATGGTAACGTTCTATTTTAAAACATTAGGTGAGACTGTTTATATCATGTTTTAAAGTGATGGTCAGCCAACATTACCAGCAAAACCATGCTGTTCAACCACTATGACCAACAGGCCAGAGTACTTGATTCAAATACTAGTTTGATAAAATGTTTTACCGTCAGTTAAGGTCACTGTTGGTGAGATGCTATAGCTAATAAATGCTTCCTATTAAATAATGTTAACTATTTTTATTAACATGCATCCAATGTAACATTGCACATAAAAAAATAACGTTATATTTTGTGATCTGTAGTCTAAATTAAGCTGTTTTACCTTTTTCAGAGAAATCCATTTGATTCCGACAGCAGCTGTTGTTGATGTTTAAATCTTCTCGCAGTGGAATGCTGGGAGCAGACATTTGCGCCAAAATAAGCCAATAGGATCGCGTTTAAATTGAAAAATGGGAAAAAACAAGGGGCAGTTCCAAACTGGTCTGTACTCACTATGGAGGGCACTACATCATTTAAGAAACTGGTATTTTACAATGAAATATTAAAGAAATGTAGTCGTGTCACATTGATGTGCATGCCACACTAAATAGATCACTTTCTATTAAGGCCTCGTGGTACTTGGCTGCCATAGCTTTCTTGCTTTTCCTCGGCATCTCTGTACTTTGTTTTTACAGTATATCACAGTAAAATCTCAATACACTTGGTACCCAAGAGATATAATTAAATTGGTTCAAGAAATCAATTTACTCAAGTTATTAAAGCAGGAATACCTTTCTGGGAAATTAACTTATTTAATAAATGTACCCAAAAATATTTTCAGAAGCAAACGTAATGCACTCTTAATATTAAATTATATACTGTATATCAAAAAACAAATGACTGAATGCACAAGCACTATGAAGTTTTTATGAATAGTTTGCTTAAAAAAGATGATCAAACAAAATGGCAAGGGAATTTACTACTTACAGAATACTAGATACAGTAGTATGTAATAATTTATAATCTACACACAGTACACTGTTTTAATAGTATATTTTCTGCTATTAGATATATGACAAATCAGTTAACTAGCTTCAGTGAATGATGCGAATGTGTGTCTTCAGATAAGGTCTAGATGTAGATGGTCTTCGACTGAAGATAATGTTCAAATATAGGCGGTCTTCAACTGCAGATGGTCAGCTTCTTTATTTCACTTGAACTGAAACAAATTAGAAAACACTGCACAATATAAACTGGGAACAATAACAAGACTTTATAAGGATTCTCTATACAGAACAGTGTCTGTTTCCTTATTCACTAGCCGAAGTGATCAGAATAGTCTTTATAATAGTCAAAGCAATCGGAAGCAATAGTTGAGGTTGATCAGAAGCAATATTTGAGGTTGACCAGCACAGTGCTGTCCATAGTCGAGGTTGATAGTCTTTTCAATAGTCAGAACAGTGTCTGTTTCCGTATTCAAAACCGTATAACTTGCAGGTGCAAGTAGAAAGAGATAAAAGAGGCAGGGGACAAAGATGGAGGGGGGCACAGAAAAACAGAGGGGAAGACAGAATTCTCTCCACGACCTGTAAAATACCAAAAAATAAAATAAAAATTAGCAAGTTATATAGTTTTTTTGCTAATAAGTTCTAAAAGCTGCTTCTGATCAATGGACTATATTTAGACAAAGGTCATGACTGAAATAAGCTATGAAACACTTTTAAAAAAATACAACTATGATAGACAACTTAACACAATTACAAAAACATCATCATGCATTCATTAATGTGTAGTTTACGTTAACAATAAATTAACCTTGCTGTTATATTGTACTACACTGCACAATTTACTGTGCACTAAAAATAACTACATATTTTTTAAAATCTGTATCACATGATTACTGATGTTAACACTCAATAATAAACATTTAGGTTTACTGAAGGTCACTTATTTTAAACTTACTCTGAGAATGGAAGGTGTTTTGACGAGCTATACAAACACAAACAAAAACAGTGAATTAGATACATGTTGTATGTATGTCTTTAAATGGTTAACTTACACATTGCATTCCAAAATCAGCAAATGGACACTTTAGTAATTCAGTTTTCACTAAAAAAAACCCTATCTTTACACACTGTATCTGGCAAATCCTTAAAATCTAAAAAGAAACATCCAATTCATGAGTCAAGTAGCTGTAAAGTTTGTTATTAAAGGATGTAATAGTAGCAACTTTTTAGAGTAAATGTGGTAGTCCTATGACAGTAATTTTTATTTTAGAATGTTGTTTTAGATACTACTAATAATATTGACAATTATAACAATTTTTAAACAATGTTATCATAAATAATGACCTCGAAAAAATAAATGATATTTTCACTGAAATCAAATAGCTGTCACTATTGATTATTAGTAAATAAAAAGTAATCTATATTTTAAACATCTAGTACTCACTTTTAAAAGGTAAGGCTAAATAAAATTAACACTCACTTTAACAGCAAACAAAGCACAGTCATATTTCTGTCTTTACCAGTCAAACTCAAGTCAAAGTCTGCTTTATTGTCAATATTTCAATATGTACAGGACATATAGAGAATTTAATTTGTTTTTTGTCTCAGACTCAGGGTGAAACACTAAGATTTATATATATATTAAGTATAAAGTATAACATAAGGATAAAGATATTATATATATATATATATATATATATATATATATATATATATATATATATATATATATATATATAGTGACAGCTATAAAGTGATTTACAATGAAGTCTGTAGGTATGGCTAGTGCAAATTGTAAATGTTAAACACTGTAAACATTATTGTAAACATTGCAGACTGAAAGTTTGTAGGCTGTAGATTTGGTTGTGCAAATGTATATTGTAAACTGTAAACTGAGCATTTTAAACAATAGTTTAAATATACAGATTGTATTGAAATCCAGAATTGTATGATCACAGGACTAAAAGAAGAGGGGAGGAAGAGTAGGCACAGAGTTAAGCAGCTTGACAGCCTGATGGACAGAGCAGTCACTCAGCCTGTTGGTTTTAACCTGGAGACTCAGCAGTCTCGTCCCTGAAAGCAGGCCGAAGAAGCTGTGAAAGGGATTAATGAAATCAAAAACCATACAGAGGGCTTTTCTAGTGAGGCGATGCTGTGGATATCCTGGAGGGAGGGAAAAGAGGTGCCAATGATCTTCTGAGCTGCTCTTACGTTGCGCTGAAGGGACTTGCAGCAGGATGTGGTGCAATTGCCATACCACACCGTGATGCAGCTGGTCAGGATGCTCTTGATGGCTCCTCTGAAGAAGTTGCACATGTGGCTCTTCTTAGTTTGTGTTTGAAAATAGAGGAGCTGGTGGGCCTTCTTGGGTAGTTATGCAGAGTTGTTGCTCCATGACAGGTCCTGAGACATGCATGCCCAGAAATTTGGTACTGCTCACCCTCTCCATAGCATTGACACTGATGGTCAGAGGAGTGTGTATCTAACTGTTATGTTGAAGTGTTTTATTTCATTTAACTCAGTACATATTTAACCCCCAAAACATTGTCTTCTGCAGATTTTGACTAGCTAAATCATTTTGTTTTAAATGAGTGCTTGCATATTCTCTAATAATGACAGGTCTAAATAAAATCATTCACATCACATATCATGGATATATATATGGAAATGTTTTACTTACACAAGTAATGTCCAGAGCAGCAACTGTAAATAAAACAGAAAGCCATCCTGAGAAAATGTATATTTCTAGCAAGAAAATAATAATTAACTATTAATTTTTCATGCCAAGTGATGCAAGTCATTATAGACAAACTTTAGATTATATTAAAACAATTTCAAATAAATTTCAACTATGTATAGTGTATTATTAGTAGTGCTGTCAGGCAATTTAAAAAAATGAATTTCATGCTTTGCAATTCAAAAATCTGAATTAATTGCAGTCATCAAAATATTTTAAACTGTGCAATTCAACAGAATTTTATTTGAGGAGCAAATGAATGAATAAATAAGTGGCACAGGCTTATTGTAGATCTTACTGTAATAAATATCAATCAGTAACAGATGCTTTAAATACTGTATACCTCTTACAACACTAGAGGTTCATAAACTGTAAAATAGTATTTAAATACTTTTAGCTGTACACACAAACTAAAATGCTGATAAATTATTCACAAAAGAAGATAAAACTGTTGCACTGCTGTACATCAAGTCAGGGAGAATTTTCTAAAACTGTTTAATCCCGTTTTTAGGGCAAGTTAAATTGCGGTGGTTAGCTAGCTAGCTAAAATACAGCTTTTCTCATTTATAGTTTATACCCTAAAAGCCAAACAGCTCACTGTGCTTTATTATCAAAAGTTTCAGACATTTTTGTGTGTTCTGTACACGTATAAACGTTATTTGTGGTAAAAGGTAATAGTTCCTTCCTTGTGTTAGGAATGCGTTTGGACACCCCTGACTTAGAGGCATTTTATGAGTGCCATTACTGAAAGATAATGCACTCTAACTTAAAGCTCTATAAGTATCACTCTTCTACATGTGTGTGTAACCTAGCAATAGCAGTGATTACAAGCTGAAAAAAGTACAGTCATACAGACCAGGATTGCTAATATCCCCAACTTTAATAATAAACAGTGACAACACAACTGTGATATAACTGCAATAATACACTCGAGGTTTGTGCTGTAATGTGTGACATTGGTACTGGTGTACTTGTACTCAGCCCACCAGTGCCAGTATAGCACTCCCTCTCCTGTATGATTGCTTAAATAACTTTTTACAGAATGCCTGCTTTAGAATGTTCGGGAGCTCTTAAATGTATTGGACATCTTGTAAATTCATTATGCACAGCATGTCTGTTTAAAAATTGGTTAGATGTGATAAACGCTAAATGCCATCTTTCAGCTGTGATTTTGAGGTATAAAGAAAATGGGGTAGGCCTAAGATGGTCTGATTAACTCAGTCAATGTTGACAGGCTTGTTAAACCCCTTTTCTGTAGAACACAGCTTTTATTACATGCTTGATACTGTAGAGTAGAGCTGACCAATATGCTAAAAATATTATAATCAAACTATTTAAAGACATTTTCACAATACGTTATTTATTGTAATGTTTTGAAATACAGACAAAATGCATTATGAGTGGCAGATTCTTAAAAAAGTATTTTCTTTGTAGTGAAATGTGGAGTTATTCAGTGTCCTTTTTGTTCTGAGTATATCCTCAATATACTTGAAAAAGCAGATTTTTTTCAGTATAAGAAAATGTATCGTGATATGATAAATTGGTCATATTGATATGTAATAATGTAATGATAACTGATATGTACAGTTTCTATTTACGTTGTGTAGTCTACATTTACATTCGTAAAGCCCACATCTGTATAGTTCATATTTATAACCAACATTTTTATATTTATATCAAACTACTACACTGGGTAAAACTGGGACATTGGGAATGTAATTTTGTTCTACCTCATGTACTACATGTGATGCAAATGACAAAGTTAACCTTGAATCCTTAATAAGTAACATGTAGTATACACTGTACCTTACACCATATGTTATTTTTAACATAGCCATTGTTGTTATCATTTGACAAATACTATAGGTTTATTTTTAAACACTTACATAAATTTTGGTGTATACAGATGAGTTTAATTTAAAACCAAACTCATTGCTGATCTTTGGTCTGAGGTGTGTAATTTCTACCCACTCTCCAACTTGAAGTGGCATGAGGGCAACTTCCCTCCAGAGAGCCACCTTCTCAGCACACCCTTTGTTACAAAGAACAATGTCTGTAATAGGCACAGCTCCGCTTCTTGTATTGGCCTTATGGGGCAGTGCAAGCTGTTGGAAGGAGAGGAAAACAGATGTTAAAACCTGTTAAAAATTAATTAACCTGTCTTAAATTAATTAGTAAACTTACCTAACAAAATGTACTTATTATTAGTTGTTTTTATGTTCCATTTATTTGAAGGATAAACAATGAAACAATTTAGTAATAATAAATACTGTGATGCTCAGTAGCAGTGTTCAGCCCCTGGGTCTAGACAGAACTGGCAGACATATTTTGAAAGCTGAGAAAAGACTGAGAGACTGCATGTGTAATTTCATGAAGTCTTGTGTCATTAGCTGTTTCAGTTATTTTTTATCTTTAGCATGTAGGTTATGTTTGTTAAGTGCAAACTTGATGATTAAACTCACACCTTTCCCACTTGCTCCTGACACCATCTATTTGCATATTGGTTATGTCTTTTTCTCCCTCACTCACCATGGTGTAGTCATTCTCTTCAGGATACCTTCCTTAGCTTCCACAATGCAGCCGCCAATCCTAACTACAGTGGGAGACTGAATGCTACTACTGAGCATGCTCACATCATAGACTTTAATTACTTGTTTTAAGTTATTGGAACTCAAAACAATAAATAAATTATATTTTACTCCCAGTTACCATGACCTATAAATTTAAAAACAGGTAATATGAAGTGTTTTCTTTCAATTAATTAATAGTTTCTTTCCACTCACTGATGATATTTGCCCCTGCACAGTCACGTAGCCTTCTGTAGATCTGACTTCATCCAGGTCTTTTCCCAAGCTTGGTGGACAGAGTAGGTTTTGTGCCTTGTCCACAATCTCTTTTATTACAGGCACGTTACCTGTCCTGTAAATGTCTGTATTTTTATTCACAAATGCCTTCTGATTTTTTATGACAAGGTTTTTGAAGAGGTATGTACAGTCAAGGGCCACTTTTCCCTCATTTTCATCTGTCAATGTTAATGTATAAACTGATGACCCATCTGTCATTGCACAGATGTGCCTTGTTGAGATGTCAGCAGAAATTGACTCACTGAAAATGAATGATTTGGCAATGGACTGAGTGCATTTACCAACACATTTCAAACGAATGCAACTTCCTTTCTGGTAGGGTGAGGCTCTTGCAAAGTTCTGCATCTAAAAAAACAAAAAAACAAAACAATTATGGTTTAATTAATTTAATTTAATTTACATTACAATTCAGGGTCAGAGAGTAGGCAGAGTGCACAATTATCCCAAACAATTTTAGCTAGCATTTTAGATTACCTATGAAACATTTAATAATAATAATCATCATATCATATAATCATATCATATAATAATAATCATATGATCTACAGATCCTTTAACTTATTTTGACTAGTATTAGTACCAGGATCATTATTGTAGTTTTTAATAGTAATATGTTACCATTGATTTTTATGGGTTGTCATTTTCAAAATGCCCATTTCTACAACTGAAAATTAAATTTTCCAAATTAGCATTTGTACTACTCAGAATTTATTTACAGATATGTGGAGTCTTTAATCAGACTTAATTACATTCTATATTAATTTGGAACTACAATTGCTAGTAGTAATGAAATGAATATAGCTGAGATTCCATGTAATTCCATGTAAATCAATGGTAACATATGATGAGTCAGAATTACATGAAGCATATGACATCTTGGCAATACAGCTAGTCAGAAAGTATTTACATTAGAGCTGTAGGGCTGAGCAATTATTAGTGAACATTTCATAGCCAATGTCTGAAGTAAGAATTGCATTAAAAGGTCTGTAATGTTAGGTTTTACCCCTAAGGTAGGACTTGTATCTCTGGTGTCATTTTAGGCTAAATCGACTTTCCATACAACTGCTCAGTGTTGCAACTCTTATTTCAGATATTACCTCTGAATTTGTTTTACTAGTAATGACATTAGATCTACAGATCAAAATAGGAACATATATTTTCAATGTAATTTTGACTAGTGTCAAAAATCAAGTTGTTGATTTACATGTAATTTCAGTGTCTTGTATAAAATAGCTATAGTTACATTTTTAGTAAAAACTCTTTTATAAGTATAACTGTTTTTATTATTAGAAATTATGTTCCATATTAATTATTTATTTTGATTATACAGATGTTAAATCAAGATTTCTCTCATTTATATCTTAATTTTCACTTGTTAAAAAGTGCATTTTGGATATATAGATTGAAAATATAATTATAGATATCTACAATTGAGTGGTAATAATATTGATTTCTCATAATGGATTTAATACTAGTCAGAATTACACTATATTATTACAATATTTTATATTTTTTCATACAGTGGAACCTTGACTTTCGAGTGAACCAACAAATTGAGTTACTAGCGAGCGAGCTCCCCCCACCCACCACTAGGAGTTACTAGCGAGCGCGAGTGAGTGACGGCCAAGATCACAGAGAAGAAGAGGTGGTGTGTTGTCGCTATATAAATACACTTGATTCACTCATTTTCTAAATATTTTAACATGTGGAAAGAAACCAAGGTTGCACTTTTAGGGCCAGCGCTCCAATTACACGGATCACGCACTGTGAAGAATAGACATATGTCCATTAGAAATATGAGCTGTTGGGAGTGGGGGCAGTTGGTGGGGAAGGGGGCGCGGTTACGTGCGTGGGGCACCCGCATGCCTAACTTCAGTGCAGATTACAGTTTAATAGTATCAGATCCTCATAATGGCAGACTATTTGGCCTAACTTTACACCAGCGATGCAAGTCCAAACTATTTTTTTACTGGTAAATATATATCAGATCTACAGAGCAATAAATCCATTTTGTCTAATTATATCACCAAGATGACATATGATTCAAGTCATTTTAACTAGGCATATCACTCTTTTTTTGTCTATAATAGCTTCATTACTAGTAGCAATTGTAGCTGCAGATATTTTTAATTAAATTCTTACTAGTAATTGTAGATATCTAAAATTTAATTATAGAGATCTAAAACAGCACATATCCAAAATGCACAATTCTACCAGTGAAAGGTAGTCAGAATTAATTTACGGATGAATCTGAACTTTTTGCTAGTCAGAATTACAGTGAAGATGTATGTAACTGGAATTCTTACTAATAAAAAGTAATTAATCTAAGAAAAACCCACTAAGTAAGTATACTTAGCTTACCTTGGAAAATACAGCGTATGAGAGTGGCCTACAGTCTTTCCTAATGCAGTCTCCTGTTTAAATGAAGTTTTCTTTGTCTGAGGTAAGATTTTGTTTATATTTATACTTGGGCAGTGATTGGTTCTTTAGTTGCTGGGGAAATGATTGGTGATAAATCAACATTCCAGAAACTTCTGAGATCACTGCTTGACTGTTTAAAGGACAGGAAAAAAATAAAAAGGCACCAATGTACTGTTGTCTGTTACTATCAAATACAATTGTGCAGGCACTTATATGGCACCCCATCACATTTAATCCAGTGGTGGGCACTTATTTATTAGAGGGACACCTAATTGGGCACTTCATGATGTACTGTAGGAGAGCCTTATAAAGCACCAAATCCTATATGTTTGACTAGAAAGGGCATCCTTTGGTAAACTGTCAAATAAGGTAGTATAGAACGTGCTTCATAACACCCTTTCTACTAGCAGCAGGACATCATAAATTGTTGCAAAAAGGCAAATTTTAACAGTCACTCTCACTTTTTCCCAATAATTTGAGGAGGCAGAAGATCAATAACATGAGAAACATAACACACTGCTTCCTTTTTATGTTAAAAAAGATAATAGGTATTTTATTCTATATTTACTCTGTCTCTGATTTGTATTTATTTACAGCATAAAAATAACTTATAAATAGCTCTTAATTTTGTGTACTATACACCAGCTTTCATGAAAGGATACAAATGAAACAAATACACTTACTTATTAGTACATGCAAATGAAAGGCATGCTTTGGAATTTACAGCAAAAAGTGTAAAATTACTGTTATTATTAGAATAAACTATAAATAATAAAGCTCCAATGACCCAGCAGTAGGATAAGCAGCTTAGATAATTAATAGATGAATTAATTAAGTGATGCATGTAGTGTAAACTTTATTAATTAAGTCAATGTTTATTCATCAAGTACACAATCATACATGGTACAACTGGCAGTGAAATGCAGTTGTGACTGCTCATACATGTAGAAAAGAAGGGATGAGGTGAGGGATATTTAAGAGATAAAAGTAAAGTAATGACTATAATATACAATAATGCATATATGTGGGAGGTTGAGTTTAATGTGGTACCATGGTAGACTGGAAATGTGTGTGCAAGTGTGTTGTTATTGTCCGTTTCAGAGCATGGTGTTAGTCTGTGTGTGTTTGTGTAGTCTGTGGGGGTTTGGGGGAGGGGCTCTGTGTTTGTGTCCAGAGTTTGGATAGCTTGAGGGTAGAAGCTCCTTCTCAACCTCTCTTATTAGCCTTCAGGGCACAAACACTCCTGCCTGACTGCAGCAGAGAGAAGAGGCAAGTGTCGGGGTGGCTAATGTCTGTCAGTACCTTTTTGGCCTTGGTTCAGCAATGATTGTAGGTTGTCTGCAGTTGAGGTCAGGGAGCTTTGTTTGGATGATGTGCTCAGCTGAATGCACCAGCCTCTCAAGGGACCGTCTGTCCTGCAGGGTGCTGTTCCCGAACCAGGCTATGATGTTTGCTGGGAGGATACTGTCTTTGGTCCCGTTGTAGAAGTTCTGCAGCACCTTGGAGGAGGGCAGTATGAGGTGGTAGAGATGCTGACGGGCCTTTTTTACTGCAGAATTGATGTGGTAGTACCATGACAGGTTTTGTGAGATGTGCACTTCAAGGTATCTGAAATGGTCTGCTCGTTCCACTGCAGCTTTGTTCATACAGATAGTTCTGTAATTCCTCTCCTACTCTCTGCTGCAGTGCACAATCAGTTATTTTGTCTTGCTGACATCGAGGAGAAGGTTATCTCTGCCATTGTTTCTCTTTAAGTTGGGTTTTTAATATTTCACTTGCTTAACATGCTTTGAGTATTTTTTCCTCCATCATGGGACATTCTTGTCCAGCATTTACTGATTTCACAGATTTTAGTTTTAAAGTGTTTTTCCAGACAGGGATTAAGCATAGTCTTGGGCTACACAATATTTTGAATGGAGTTTTTCCATTGAAAGGAACATATAGTTCCTTTAGAGACAAGGCCTTATCCCTGTCAAGGAAACCAACCCATAGTGTTTAGCAATAAACGTCTGTTGATTTTCATGCTTGCAGTGTTCTCTGCACTTATGTAGTTAAGAAAACAATGCAGAAAACATTACATTCACTTATAGCTAATTGGATGTGGTGGTCTACACTTACCAATAAAAGATATGAGGCCATATCTTTTATTGAGCATTCAGGTGGTTTTCTCTTGGCTTTTCAGCTCTACAATTTTCAAACAGCTGCTTGTGATATATTTTTTTGTACTTACCTGACAGGGGAGATATCATGATCAAGAAGGTACTATGGCACCCAAGGCCGTTGCTATGGCACACAAGGTCGTTGCTATGGCACCCAAGGCCGTTTCTATGGCACCCAAGGCCCTGCAACTTCCACAAATGTGGAAACCTTGACTGCATAATTTGTCAAAAATGTTTTTGGATTTTAACACTTAGTAAATGTTTTTGTACACTGGTCTGTAAATTTGCTTTCCTCTATTTAGTCAAATGTTTTTGGACTCCACCATTTAGCCAAATGTTTTTAGACATATTTCTATTATTTGTATTTGACTATTTAGCCAAAAGTGTTTAGACTTAACTTAAAGTATTAACTAGCTGTATGTTTTTGGACACTGCTGTTTTATCTGATTAATTTAGATTACACTATTTACTCAAATGTGTTTAGACTCTACACCACTTTAACCATTATTTCCAAGAACTATTACTATTTAAGGTTACAGGTTAAATCAAGGTAGCACTAGACTTATGATACCATGGATTTAGTCCTTTACTTTTTATATTGAACTTGGCAATTTTAAAAAAACTATAAATTTAGTCAACGTTATCAAACTTTTTTTCAAGCCAATTTCAAAGTTCGTTCACAAACTTTCCTTTTCTAGTTATTATTATTATTAATCATTGTTAATAATAAAATAATACAATTAGTATAAATCAATCATTTTCAAGTAAAAATAAGCAGAAATTCTGAATTATTTGATAATAGTTACACTTGGAGGGTAAATGGATGGCTTATCACAGACTGGCAGACGCACACATAAACACAGACACCTTCAAATAATGTTTTAATACTGTAACAGTGATATTCAGAGTGACGTTCAGCTCAGCCAATCACAGTTCAGCATCCTGTTTATATATGCACGCTTATGCGTTTGCAGAGTAGTTATTGTATTGGACTCGCCGCACGGCCCCAGCATTGAACTCTATATATAGTTCTGGTGGAGCTGGGCAGTCTGCAGCCTTGTAATATTGACTGAAGTACCAACTAAAGAGTTAAAGTGAAGTCTACCTTGTCATGTGCCTTTATTCCCACACCTCCACGTCGCACACAGCAAAAGAGTGATCTTCTGCCAGCCAGAGAATCAGCTCCTATACGGCTAGGTGAGCAGACTCCATATCAGCACAAAGCTAAAGCTATACGGCTAGCGGTGCAGTGCGGCCGATAATAAAAGTTAAAAACACGACAATATGAAACCTCTGATATTAAAATATGTCTAGCTGACATGACACAGGCAGAACAAACATCAATATCTTAACAACTTAACATGGACTGTGGGCCAACTTTACAAATGCATTTAATATAGCGTTTGGTCTGCAGAGAACCAAAACTTTATTATTTTTTGCCAACCTCTATTGGACAGCAGGGGCCCCAAGCAATTGCGTGGTGTTGGTTATGTCCGCCACTGTCCCCACCCACCAGACTACAATTGTATTCCTTCACTCTTGTTCCTGAGTCTTCATGACATAAATACAGTTAAATACTATAGTCCATCTGTTTCTCTGTACCCTCTTCTTCAGTGGTCAGGACCCCTGTAGGACCACCACAGAGCTGGTGTTTGGATGGTGAGTCAAACACCTCAGGGTCACTGCTGGATATCTATATGGTTAGTGTAGACAATAAAATGCACAATGAGAGTAGATACAAGGGGTGGTTTTAATGTTATGGACTGACTACTTTTCTGCAGGCAGTGTAATTGGTGAAGAAGACTGCAGGACCCCAGAGTCTTCATTTATCTGGTAAGTGATGTTTTGTTTGTACATCACCTCATCCTCTGAGGACAGTTTAATAGGTTAGTGGTGTGTAGACATGTGAGACTGTGAACAGTAAGGTGTTTACATTAATAACATTTCTAATTGGGACTCATTAAGATCATCAGTGTGTTTACTGTTGTTGTTAGACTCCCTTTAGAGGTCTACAGTCACCAACCAGGCTCCACTCACTTAATTAACCCCAGCAGTGCTGATCAAGAGGAATAGAAATGTTTGTTTCCTTTCTGATGGATTAAAAATATTAAAACAAGGTCAACAAAGAGGCGTCAGCAGCTTTATGATGTGATTTTAAAGTTATAATGTAAAAATGTGAATATAGTAAAAAAAAGTTATTTTTATTATATTTTAACTGTAATATTTAATACACAAAGTGACACTTTTGTTGTTTTAATGTTATACTGATTGAATAGTAATTTACTCAAACTCCAAATGAAATATTCAAACAATTTTAGATTCTGGATTTATGATTCGAGATAAAAGTTAATTGAAACAAAAATAAAAAAGTTTTAAAGTTCACTTTACATGTAATAAATATAAAACATGACCTTTTTTCAATTAGATGAAGAACAAAAATGAAGAGATGTTTGGTCTCAATTCAATGTTTTAGAGGAGTATTATTAGTTTGCTGTGAATGGAGAACAGTTTTGTTGACATTCTCATCTTCAGTTATGTTCAGTATTTGCTTCACATTTAAAGGAGAAGACAAATAAACTGGGAGTTTATATACAGCACACAGTGATGAGTAAGAGGAGCACAGTTCATTAACCTCAGAACTTACTGTTAAAATGTGTACCTAATGAAGTGGCCATGAGTGTAGTTTTAGTTGAGAGTGTATTTAATGTCTTCTTCTTAATATTTCTTGGTTTGGTGGTTTACAGTATTGCTGTCAGGCGTACACTACTGATTAATTATCTGTATGAATTGACTAATATTACACCTCTACTGCCACCTCCTGACAGCCTCTCTATCTGCACCTGACTTTACTGCAGTGATTTTAAACATCTGCCTCACTGATCATTACATGAGACAGTTTTTGTAATATTTTGTTTTAAACTAGAAATTAATGTTTCTTATGTGATAGTTCATAGTGTAGTACTGCAGTGTCAGTATAAAGGGTCACTGTCTCTTTAAGAAAAATGCTGCTGTGTTTTAATGAGTTTGCACGGAGTCAAAGGCTGTGGAAGACCGTAGCCAGCGTTTTCGTTTGATAACCGTTCCCTTCATTGTTTACATTTGCGTCACAATCCCGGAAGAAGTAAAATTGCAAGAAGAAAGTAAAAATATTGTAGTGGCGGCTTAACCAAGCCCACGCAGTGTCAGTGACATCACTTCCCAGAATCCCCCGTGGGTTGTGCATAATTAGGGACTGTTGTGGATTGTTAAGGATAATTCTGTTATGTGAGTGTTTTGTGTTAGTTTAGGATTATTGTTGTATATTTATCTTCTCATGCTCTCTTACATCACTTACTGAACCCTGTTTGCAGACTTACCATTAATGAGACGTACAGTAATGTTGGGGACATCAGTAGTTCAGAGTGCATTGTGGTGTGCGGCCTTTTTGCTAAGTCTTGTTTGGACTGTAATAAAGAGGCTGTTCTGCGAGATGCTGAATCTGTCTTAGTTTTCTTTCTCTCCTTCACCACAATATATTTTTAGTAAGGAAAGTGATAAAAATAGTAACGCACAATGACTTGGGTAAGTAACTTTAATCTGATTATTGGATTAGAAATAACACTTTAGATTATTCGTTACTGGAAAAAATGGTCAGATTAGAGTAACGCGTTACTGACGTTTAAAATGGAGTGTGGCAAAATGGAAGACTGTTCTGTGGTCAGATGAGTCACGATTTGAAGTTCTTTATGGAACACTGGGACGCCATGTCAT
>BRDA01048897.1:0-17404 GCA_036984385.1 Crenuchus spilurus | reverse complement strand
ATATATATATATATATATATATATATATATATATATATATATATATTCTATCTTCTCACTATTTTTGCTTTACAGCCTGAATACTTATACTCTTGGCTTTCATCTGTATTGAGATTCTAAACACAGGACCAGTGGGAAGTCATAAAGTGGTCTATTTTTTATTGTTAAATGAAGTTGGGGGAGGCAGACAAAATGTGCATCAACAGATGGATGTTATTGTAATTGTAAATATTCAATCTTTAAATAAATAAAACACATAAAATGCTAAAGAGAGGTGTACCTAATAAATTGGCAATTCACTGTTTATACCAAATATGTCAAATGAATGTGCTGATGAAATCTACTGAAATGTTTGTTAGACAGTGGATGCTGTGTTTGAAACCTGAGAGAGAAAATAGCCTGTCTGACTTGATTAAACAGACTAATACAGTTCCCCTGGGGTGGAAGGTGGTCAAATGCCAGTTCTGCTGAACAACCTTCTAGTTTTGGCCATTTTCACTAGAACATATCCTCTTCCTAATTATCCAATACTCCTTTTTCTTGCCAGGGAACACAGAGAGGATGATCAATCTCGCCATCTAATCCGGATTTATTCCCTGACATTATATCCATAATTAAAAAAGAAGATTAATGGCATCTTTAAAATGTGACCTACACAGGGAGGATACAGAATATAGAGCTGTTTGGTAAACAGAGATGCTGGAGTTACACTCTATTTGGTGCATAATAATATGGAGGGGAATCTAATTAATGGGGAACATGTCACCTACATCTGACCTTCTATTAGAAGAAAGGCATGCTGGATAAAATAAGTCCCTAAATGAGAAGACTGCAAGGCACAGAGATATTACAGAAGATATGTAAGAGGTGCTGACTTTGTTTACTTAATTTAATTAACATATCATCTTTCCCAATGCTTCCAAAGTCATCGTAAATCAACCTATCATAGGATGCCTAGAGTATAAACGTAGCAGAGAGCTTATGAAGATAAGGTATAAGTGAAGCTCGGCTAACCTCAGGAGCTGAAAATTATTTTTGTATGTTGCTCATTAGGTAATATAAACCAATCAACCACTTCATAACCACATTGTTCTATCAATGATTACAAGTCATCCTGGCCACGACCAATCTGTGATACTCCCACCACCATGTTTCACAGATAGGATTAGGCTTTTGCTGTGGAATGCAGTGTTTTCTTTTCTCCAAACATAATGCTTCTCAAATCCTCAAAAGTTCACTTTCGCTGTGCAAAGAAATGTAACATTACAAGTAACATAAGAAGTCTTGTAAGGTTCTCTTTATCTTTGTATACGTTTAGGACTTAAGACTATATTGGGTCTATATTAGGGCGGGGGACTATATTGGGCGGCACAGTGGTTAGCACGTTCGCCTCTCAGTGCTGAGGTCTTGGGTTCGAGTCTGCATCTGAGAGGAGTTTCCATGTTCTCCCCGTGTCCACGTGGGTTTCCTCCGGGGACTCCGGTTTCCTCCCCCAGTCCAAAAACATGGATATCAGGTGGATTGGATACTCTAAAAATTACCCTGGTGTGTGTATGAATGTGTATGTATGTATGTTTGCCCAGATATGGTTGGCACTCTGTCCTGGGTGATCCCCCTATTGCTCGATGCAGTCCTCCAGGTGGACGGTCACTTCCGGTTGAGAGTACGCTGTGCGCGACTGGCTGCCGCTTCTTACCGAAGTGTGTGTGTATGAAGTGTGTTGATTGTGAAGCATCCTTGGGTGTCTAGAAAGGCGCTGTATAATGTGTGGGTTTTTTTTTTTTTTTTTTTCAGTGTTACACAGGGTTGTGTTCAGTACAAACTCAGCAACTTGTCCTTCACTTACAAACATGAACATGTTAAAAGCTTAGATGTTCATATTGAAGAAATAATATGCTGTTGTATGTTGTATTGGGTATACCCTGTGTTTGCTGTGAAGCTGTATTGAGAACATGCTATGTAGCTATTTGTGTTGGTTCTCAAATATCTACTTGTGTCGCACTTGTCTTTTGTCTATTTCTGTTGCATGTCTTTCCACTATCTCTGTCCTTCCTTAAATGGCAATTTTCAGGGCCCCATGTGGCTCAGCAGGCTAAGACACTGACACCGTGACCAGAGGATCGCAAGTTCAAATCCCGGTCATGCTGTTTGAAATAATTAATTGGGTCCAAGAGAACAAAAATTGGCTGTGCTCTCTCTGGGCAGGTAGATGGCTCTCTCTATCACTTTCATGTTGCAATGCCCGCTGGCTCAGGCATCTACTGATTGTTCCATTCGGAGCTGGGAATCCTGCGCTTTCCTCTTGAGCGTGTTGGCTCTCCAGTGACGGTGTATCAGCGGTAGTTCAAAAACAGGCAATGACCGTATTACACACAGTGCAGGAGGCTTGTGCTTGACTTCATCCTCCTAGAGTCAGGGACAGTGCAAAAGTGATGGAGAGAGTCCTAACTGAGGGGATGGGCCAATTGGCTACTGTCCAGCCTTTATCCAATAACTTTATCAACTATCCAAAGTACATGGGCTAGTTCCCTGATTTGAAGGGTCTGTTTGGGGTTAATTTCCAGAATGTTCACCTGAATTGCGTTGCTCATTTTAATGAGATACCATAATTGAATATTTAATATGGGATTATATGATGATGCATTTGTTATTTCCAGTGGTAACTGTGACTTCCAACAAGGAAAAAGAAAAAAGAAAATGGATAACTCAGAGAGGACAAGTTTGGTGTAGAATATACCCGAGGAAGTAAGAGGCTGTTTAGACATTTATAGCAGGCTCATGGGTATATCTGCAGGGAGAAACAAGGTGACAAGGTGTCGTCGTGAATTTTTTATGGACTACTTCAGGGATGAGAGAGTGATAGGCGAGAGAGTAGCGCAGGTGGTAGCGGACCACATGCGAAGGTCAGTAGGCGCGTGCGTTTGAGCAGTAAACATAATCTGGACGAGGTCCCGAGCTCATTGCCTCATTGCGGCATTTTTGCTGAAATACTTATCTTCACTCACTCTGGGCTGGTCTCTACATTACCCCACGGCATAAATCTTTCACTGAAGTACTGAGGCTTGCAGGGAAGGGCCTCCTGCTTAATATTAAATGCTTTAAATCTTTTTTTGCCTATTTTATGTTGTAACATGAGTACAAAGTTTGGCTGAAAGAAGTTGCTAAATGTTTGGAAACTTTGGAATATTTGGAAGGTTTGGAGTGTTTCTATGGATATACACCATTTAGAAGACATTTAAGCATAGGAGAATATTCTCATTAGCAAAACAGACTCGTTAATGCCTTTTACGCTCTACTTTCTCTCCCTTATGTATTACGTTTTACTTTATGATGTAATTTGCTTCAGTGCAATTTGTGCTATATTTTTTAATTCAACATTAGTTTCACATTTCCTGTTACGTTTCCTTTCTTCTGGTCCCCATAGCATTAGCAGTTCCCGAACAAAGTCGAGCCCAAAAAACTAACAATGTTTTATCTTCTAAATAGCTTCAAGCTGTTCAGTGACTGACCAGGAGAACTCAAGGCGAAGCTCTGCTTTATTTCATATAAACAAATAACAGCTTAAGAGCTCCAGGGTCCTTGAAAAAATGAAGCTGTTTAGATACAAACAAAGCTACATAAAGCCAGATAAAGCAGCAGCATGGCTTGTACTACAGCAGAGCACTCTGTAATATGACTCTCAGCAAGAAGCATTTGAAGGATGCTGGAGAATAAGTAATCAAAGAGTGTGCGAGCGTTTACAGTCAGAGGTTACTATTGGAACCAGTAACACACTGTGAAGCAATTATAATGTTCTGGTGTCAGTCGTCACAGGAGGGCCCATTCAATGACAACCAGTATTCACTGTTCTCCATCTGCTTTCATTATCTGCTGCCCTCCTAGTGGAAGAATCTGAGCTTTTATTCGGCCATTATTTTTAGTCAGATGTTTCGATGTTCAAATAAACGTCCAGCACTCTTTCACAAACAAGCAAACTCTACCAAGCTTCTTTAGAGAAGAGTTTCACTCTGAATGCATTAAATACCACTTTCATGATTTTTCGTGCCATTGTTGACAATAAGCTTAGAGAGGTCATTGCTGTATAATGATTCATGCCATCTTTGTTAGAGAAATAAAGATGTTTTCCGTAATAAATCATCTCAACATTTTCAAAATAAATATGCAGATTTTTGGAATAAGACTATTCATGCATTATGCCTATGATTGCTTAAATGGTTATGTGAAACTCAAATTATATGTTTTTCTGTTGTTTTCTAAATGAGAATAGGTATCACAAACTTTAAATGTGGCATTTTTCTACCTGTGACTCTGTGTCCCTGGCCACGCCCCCTGCCTCCTCTGCTCTTGTTATGTATCTTGTGTTTACATCTTTGCACACGTCTTGTCCACGTCATTTTCACACTACCATAATCATGTCAAGTTCATTGTATGCATATGTGCCCTGTTAAGTTCACAGCCTTCTCAAATCTTCCCTCATGATTATGAGTGCTTAAAAGCCTCCCTGTGTTTGAGTCCTGTGTCCATCATTCTGAATCTTTGTGTGTATCACTCTGTGTTCTCTCCACCGCCAAGTCACAGTCTGTATGTTTGTTGTGCCACAGCATTTCAGTTTTAATGAGCGAAAAGGCTGGTTCCTTTAATTGCATCCATCCATTAAAGACTACAGTTCTTTCTGCATTATATACTGTGTTGGGACTGAGCTTTAGACATCAATACCATTTGATTACATTTATGGTTCTTTGAAGTCCACACCAAGCCATGATCCATTTAAGTCAGTTTAGTGTATATTGCGTGCAGCACTGGTGAATGCAATGGTTTGGTGATTCTCAGAGCCTAATTAGATATGCAGCCATTTGACCTAGAATTTCCACACCAATGTGATGAGCAAAAGCTGCCATGTCTGAAGATAATATAGCCCACTAATGTCCACTGGAAGGCATAAAATACCCCAGTGCATATTTCATTAGTTTAATTTGAGAGCCATGGGGAAATCTGGCCCATTTTGAAGTCAATTTGCTACAAATTGTGCAGTTTTTGCACCTTTTACTGAGAGAAGGTCCCACCTCATCACCCCCCCTTGCCATTTTAAGGTCCTTTCTAGTACTCCATTAGCCAGAAGAAATTCATCAGAGGAATGTCCAAAGACCACAGAAAGCAAGACTACAGAGCGGCACTCTTCTGGAAAATCTCCTTTGTTGAACCTACAATGAATATATATATATATATATACACACACACAGATTAGCTCAGGTTATTACTCAAAAAATATCAACTAAATACTACTCAAATTGAAATGAAATTACTTTACTCATTATGTCCTGTAAAAGTAATCTAATTACTCAGTAGATTACTTTTGGATAACTCATTTGTTGTCAATTTGGCCTCTGTGGCACTTCCATGCACAAATAACATGATAGCAGAGCACTGCCTTAAATTTCCCATTTTATGACCCCTTGTGATTCACACCTGGATAGTTGGAGAGCTTGACTGCAATATATAAAAGATTATGTTGATCATCTCTGCTCTGAACTTGACACAGTTATATAAATGGATTAAAATAAGTTTAAATAAGTGAATCCATCTTCCACAGAAAACACATTTTAATACACTTAAAGTTGCAATTTAAAATAAAGGCAACGAATGCCTCTCAAACAAGAAAGTGTTGTAGATTGTCTGCATAAGGTGAGCTGAGCATTGAATGAAAATTTCCTGATGATTTGATGCTCCAAAACTGTTTTGAAATGTAAGTTCTTTGAACATATGAATATATGAACATTTACGGGTATCATTTTGAACTTGCTTGACTTTAGACAGCGATAATATGACCACACTGATTGTTTTAAAATACTAGACTTTTGGCTTTTTACACCATTATTCTTTATTTGTCAATGACTACGTAGACACCTGCCAATCTTGAAAGGTAAATTTTACATTTATTAAAAAAATCATTGTCTTCAGTCCGAAAAACCCACACAAATATTATAAGTGGACCTCAGGGGAGAAACAAAATACAAGGAAAATGTAGGATATGGCACCTTGAAGGGGCCTCTAGGCAACAACAACACCCCTTAACTGCAGTGAGTCATATACATATTACTGTAGGCCTTTCAGGCTTACCTCTGTAAAATCCTAGACCTTCATGTGCTTCCCTTTTTTTTTTTTTTGCATTATTCCAGTTTAAAATGGCAGCCCACACTTTAACTTTTGCCTATTTAGCCTAAAGGGCATTTGTGAATAGTCTCTGAAGACGTAGTAACGTAAAAGTGAAAAAGAAACAAAAAATAATAGGGAGCAATTTTTGCAGCATAAGCAGAGCGTGAAGCTGGGGTGAAAAGGCATGAATTATGTACGCTTTTCAATATCGCCTTCTTTTTTTTCGTTTTCACCACCACACCATCGATCCCTGGCATATGAAAGTCCCTTTGCTTTCCTGCCTCTCTTATTTGAATAAAGGAAAAAAGATTGGATTTTGGTGAAAGGTTGCAGTCGTTAATGGAGGAGAGAAAAAAAGCAGTGTTAATATGTGTGTATGTGTGTGTTTTTGTGTGTGTATGTGTGCACTAACTGTCCCAATCCTCCTTCTCATTTATCATTCAAAATCTGCTGACCCAAACAGCTTTCACCAAATTGGAGCCTCCCTAAGTCAGTCCAATCTCTATCCAAGGAGAAAAAAGCACAAATGAAAATGTCTCGGCCTGGTCTGGGTAAACCCCCCTCCGTTTGTTATTGAAAGAGTGAAGCTGGGGGGTCCCAAGTGATGCAGCTAGCTAAGAGGGTTGTGTCCTGTCCCCTGGACCTCAGTTTGATTTTCAGCAATGCAACAGCCATTCTTGACCAAGAGGCCAAGAGAGTGCAACCATCTGCTCTTCACTCTGAGTGACAAAGAAGAGTTGGCCAATTGTGAGCATCCATTAGGTAACACAGAAATGGGCAGCCTAATCTCCAGTCATGTGCATCTGTCTCTACAGGCTCTGTGCCATTTGAAAAACATGGTGTGTGGTGCTCAACATCCATACAAATCAATGCTGAAGATCATACAGCATATCTGGCAAAGCAAAGCCATCACAAAGTTTAGAATGGTCCACTAAAACGAACACTAACCTATGGTGACCAATGGTGAAGACTTCTGATTGGGTCTTCAGACTTCTTAATGACTAGTACATGCTTCCTCTGATTGTACCCATCCATCTTATTGCTGGCTATCCTTGTCCTCTTTTACTTCATCTGTTCCAGCATGACTGTCTTCTCATAATGTGTCCAAAATAAGAGCTTCAGTTTGGTTATCTGGGCCTCTAATGAAAGGTGAGGCTTCTTTTTGGTTGAGGATCCAGTTTTTCTTTTTTTTTCACTCCAAGTTTCTCTCAAAAGTCTTCTCCAACACCAATATTCAAAGGCATCAGTACTCATCCTGTCCTGCTTTCACATCCATAAAGAACTACAGAGAAACCCATAGACTGGACAACAGCTGATTTGGGATCAGCTCAAGGCATAGCACTCTTGTGTTCATTACTTCTAAGATGTCTCTGTTTTTTAATCATCGGATGCCACTATTTGAACATGCATGAAAGCACACAGCAATATTAGAGCTGTTTTTTTTTTATTTTGCACTCTTTATTCGAAAAATGCATTAAAAGAATTGACCTTATTTTACAATTAATATATGCAGTACAATGTCAGTCAAGAAAAAAAGGACTGAGATGTCCAGATTTTAGTTCCCTTCCTAGCTGCATTGATACTTTGGTAAGAATTTATTGTAGGAGGCTGTTTGAAAAATTACACGGTGTCAGCACACTGGATGCAGCAGGAGGTTCCAAAACAAGCAGGCTTTATTGCAGAATAATGACAAAAGCTGTGGCTATGAAACAAAAACTGATACTATGGCTGTGAAAACAAAGACCAAGACAGAACTTGACCTGAAGACATAAAATGACTGACGGTGACAATACAAAACTATGAATGACATAGATTCATGTACATTCAATGACTGACAAGGGACTAACAAACAAGAAGGAGCAATAAAGCGAGCTTAACGAGAGGAAATGATCAAGCAGGACTGTGCAGTAAACAAGACATGATGAGGGGGTGGGAGGAGACATGATGTGAAAGTAAAAACAAGCACGTGGCGACAGGATAGTGCATGTGAAATGTAAACAAAAGCACAGGGCAAATGCAAAACAAACAGAACATGGGGACATGGACGGAGAGACACATGGTATACTAATATGCTTATTATGGCCTCTGACAAACGTATATAAACATTTATAAAGGCTTATTCCAATACGTTTAATCTGTACTAGTGATTACATTTGATATTGTTGATCAAAACTGGCCAGAAAACTGGTCTGGCAAGATTATCCTTCTTGGCTTTCTCCAGCTCATCTAATTGATCCTGCTGACTATGCCAAATAGACTGTGATTGGCATGCAAATTGAGGCAGAAAAAATTATATTATATAACCATTATATATTATAATATTATATATTAAATTTAAATAAACAAAGTCACTTGGGAAACCAAGGAAAAATAAGTAAATAACCCCAAACAAATATTCACTAAACCAGAAGGATGCTTGGGCTTGTCCCAAGACATAATCAATAACTGAACAAGGCTGGGTGGCACTGTGGCAGGCTGCTTTGGAGGGAAGTCAAACCACTACATACCAAACATGCACACCATAACCCCAAGACTTCAGCACACTACGGTACTGATGAAATGAGTCTCACTTGAGATCTTAGTGCCACTTACACCCTTTCAAATGGGACCTCTATGACAAATGATGCCTTTTTACATTTTTATGTAGGTTTATGTCAGTTGCCATAATGACTTTATTAATATATCATGTAGCCATATTAACAGCCTCCTACAGAAATGCTACCAAAACAAAGACGACAAAGGACAGTGTTGGAGGGTTCAGCTTATTGCTTTACAAAATTCCTTCTGACCCCTTCTGTCCAAGCCTGACCAAGTTGTGTAGGGCAGTAGAATAAATTATAGGATATAACTACATAACTGCTGGAAATTGGCAAAGACTAGAATTGGAAAGCAAACTTGTAAAAAATGTAAAAAAATTGAAGGTTTCTGTTGGGTTTACTTTGACCTCTGGTTCTACTTTCAGATAAGAGCTCTGACATTTCCAGGTGACAGTAGTGGAGAAACTCTCTTTGCTTTAACACATTCTTCCATAAAGAGGAACAAATGTGTTTTTCCTTGCTTGTCATGATGTAGCCATTACCGTTAGAATGACATAATTATCATCATTACTGAGGATATCCCAGCAAACATTATCCTCAGAGTGTATAATCAAGTGGTCGTCTGTGTGACAACAAGATAAGAAGAGGTAGAAGAAATAAAAGGAAATTGTCACTAAGCGGCCAAGCAACTGAATCAACAGCCATGTCCTCATATGCTGTAGCGCATGAAAACGATTTAGACGTGAAAAACTGTCCGAGCACTTCACGCAGCCAATTGCTGCCCATCCCTTTCTTCTTCAGCTGAGAAATCAGTCTAACAAATCTAATGATACACCATATTTCTCCAGCTTATTGGAAAGAATTGAAGAATCAAACCAGGCTAATTTCATTTGTTATACACTTCAGCTTGTAGAGAAATAGCAACTGTGCTCTGATCATTCTGGGAGATCTATCAGATTGTACAGATCCAGGAGCAGAGCTATATAATTGTTTGTAAAGCACTTCAATAAACTATTTGTTACGGGACCAACACGAGCCAGAGGGCGATGTTAAGGGCTCTCTGGAATGTGGGCCTGCTTTAAGAAAAAAAACTGGACACTGACAATTTTGGGTTGGATCCAAATGCAGAGAAGAGAGCAGCAACTAAAAAATAAAAGAAAAATAACCCCAAAAGACTCAACAAAAAAAAAATTAATGCTCTGAAAATAAAGGCAGGTGCTAAAGGTAGAGGCTCTACCCTTTCTGGAGGAGGAAACCCAGTAATGATGACAAGAAAAGGGCCCAACCTAGCGACGAATCGCCACTACTTGCAGGTCCAGTAAAACCATTAAAGTTATTGGTCCTCTCATTGGTTTATCGATAATTACTGACAAATTACTGACAAATGTACTTAATGAAAGTGTGCATAAATACATCTCATGCATAAATGCTCAGTAGCGACTTTCAGCAACTGCCCATTGATTTCAGTCTTTCTTTTTTTCAAGTTTTTGAGTAAAGTGTTGCTTTTTTAGCATTATTAAGATTCTGCACATAATATATGCTGGATGAGTGGAATCCAAAACAATCCTCTTTGCTTGTTTAAGGCTGTTCTGAATATAAATAGAATCGACTGAAGGGAAAATGTTCCAATTATGGTTGAAGCACTTAAAACAATACCTTGCCTAACAAAGCTATTCATGTACCTCTGCAATGAATTGATTTTAGAAAATACATTTTAGGCCAAAACTGTATCTCAAGACTATTGTGACTATCTCAGACAGTCCTGTATTTCTAAGCATTTCATGTAATAAGCTTTTAGAGGCGTTAAAGGCACCAGACATCTGGTTCCTATCATCATCACTGTAAAAAATTCAGAGTTTCTTTAGAGTAGAGCATTTCACATGAAAGCACCAAATGACTTATTTATATCTTTAAGGGTTCATATCATGGACTATCACATTTTCCTTGCTTATTTAAAAATACAATATTCAGTAGTGTGTAAACATTGTTAAAGTTTCAAAATGCATCATTCAGTCAGTCCCTAGAGACCTAGACTTAGAGGTACTAAATTGCAAAATTGTGTAGTAATCTTCACTGTTTTCCTTAAATGTTCACATTTACCTGCCTATTTGGTCTATATCAGTCTAGCCTGCCCATTCATGCTGAAGTTATAAGGATGTTTTCAACTGTCCAGTCCTGGAAGCATAAACTACTACAATAAAAGGAAGTTGAATATCCAATGGGGTACTGAAAGAACATATTTCAGGTGCCTTAAGAAACCTTCCAGTTACTAAGGGACTAGAAGCTCTGGCAAAAACCTCTGACTTCATCATTATTCAGGTTCCCTAAAGAGTTTCATTATTGTGGAAAGCTGAGGAACCTCAAAGTATGTAGAAGAACCTCTATGTGTATCCATTCGTGTTTCGAGTGTCAGCCTACAGAGTTTAGCTCCTCAATCTAACACACCTGGCCCAGGTAATGAAGGCTCAGATAAGGAATTCAGGTGTGATGGATCTGAACGGCCTAAGATAGTAGAACCAGGATGGAGCACAGTAAATGGTCATATAAAATGACATTTTAATATGTAAATCTACACAAAAGTTGGACTGGTAGAAAAAAATACAAGAAAAATAGACAATTTTTTAAGCAGCATTTTGTTCGTAGTGAGAAAGAGTTTACTGTTGATATTTTACTCTGATATAGAACCTGCAATGGAACATTTGGATTATGTTTCTTCCTATAATTCATGATGATATTTTGACAGTTCCATGTTTTTAAATCTTACTGTGGGTGTGTTTCTGTTTTGAAGCGTAGTCCTGCTCTTTCAGTCTCCTGCAGTGATATAGTGATATAATGTGAGCGGTTCTATTCTCAGTCTCACCATGCTCTGGCTTTTGCATCGTCTGGAGTGCTGCCATCTCCTTTGTGAAATGGGCCTGCAAGATGAGCTCCTTTCGGCATCGCTCCGCCTGAGAGCAGTCCCCAGAAATAGGGGAGCTAAATGTCAGCCAAGTGATTGCATCTCGATGGCACGTCCTATCATGGTATCTCACTCGTTTCTTTTCTTCCCTTTTTTTAACTGCTGCTGCAGACTGACAATACTGCACGGCAGCAGCATTTTGGTCCTTTGAGTGTGACCCACATTATTGCA
This sequence comes from Crenuchus spilurus, assembly GCA_036984385.1. Lineage (NCBI taxonomy): Eukaryota > Metazoa > Chordata > Actinopteri > Characiformes > Crenuchidae > Crenuchus > Crenuchus spilurus. The sequence continues at coordinate 5,584 of BRDA01048897.1, read as the reverse complement.
TGTGGATGCATGATTAAATGGCCTATGTCATGGAAAAAATGCATTTTCTTGCTTTTTTTAAGAAAAGACTTTGATCTACTGTAGTATGTAAAGTATGTTAAAGTTTCAAAGCATACCATACTTTCCATACCCTTATGTACCCATATGTGTAAATTAAGTTGCAAAAACAGCCTCATTTTTATTATGTGACTCTATCTTGTCCTATGATGGCATCTCACTCATTTGTTTATTTATTTAAACAATATATAAACTCAAATGAGCCATGTGGGACTATTTAGAATACCTGCACAACAGACATGCTACTACTTAGCATTATGAATGTTTTGGGAAATCCACCCTAGTCTGTTCAATTGTAGGGGATAAAAAGAGCTTGGAATAGTTAGTCACACCTGTTTTTTTATACATAAAAATAACTAAACTTCATAAGCAGGTCTCATAAAAATGCAAGTTAGGGGTGTTCCTCCCTTGAATAGAAATGTAAAGTCCATAGGCTTAGTCATATGAAGATATGGAATGTGACAGTGCAGCATTTGAACGGCTGTTTACCGACGGCATGATAGCTGTTGTTGTTTTTCTGCTTCCATTAGGAGTTGGCTGAGCTTGGCTTGGCACTTTATAGTCTCCATCTCTTAAGGCTTTAAAGAGTAGATGGTGCAGACGCATATCTGCTCCCAGGGGATGAGTGCTGCTATTTATAGAGTGTATTCTCAAGCAAGACGAAGCACTCATGTTTATTTCACCATGTACCGTCTCGTGTTGATTTTCTCATAATCCAGCCGTACTCAGAGGGTGCAAGAAAGGGGCTTGGTCTTACAGAATAAAGCGGTACTCTACCACGCAACAGAATCAATATTAATTTCCAGCGCATTAAATGTGGGGAACATTTCCACAAACATTTCACATTTCTCCAGCAATCATAACAGACATTTAAAGGAAAGCTTCAACATTTTTCAACCTAATCTCCATCTGTCACATGAATAGTGCAGAGTGCATTATTGCAGAAAATTATTTCCCTAAATTCTGAAACAAACAGAAAAACATTGTCTCAAGGCCCAGTGATAATAAAAGCCAAGTTGCAGAATTCTGATTTAAACACAAGATTGAGATTATAGTCACTGAACTGTTTAAATACAAAGTCTTAGGATGAGGCAGATAAACATCTTTGAAAATCTCTTTTAAATGAATTTTATCTTCTTTTTTTAATGTACAACATTGTAGTTCTGGTTACTTTCCCTTTCTCTACATTATGGAGGCATGATCAGAAAGGAATATAAATTAGAATCACTTTGCAGGCAAGAAATGACCACAAATTCTTCCCTCTGGAATGCTAGTGCCAACAAATTCATTTTGACTGAAAAATTGATGAAGTTATTGCATAAAAATATGTGTTTTGCATAAATGTTTACTGGGACAATCCAACATCATCTATGAATTATTTAGAGCATTCTCAGTTCTCTGTAATATGTTTGGGATAGGCCATCTTATGGTTTGTAGATGCTTAGCTTGCATTTAATTTATATTTAATTAATTATCTGTCAGGGTCAACTTTCTGTTACAATAAATCCACCCTAAATTTAACCTCAACCCAAAACCTAAAGCCCTTTGTATTTTTTATTCTTTATTCTAAACATATGGAGCAGAGTGGCATGCAAGAAGCCTTCAGTTTTTTGTTATCAGTCACAATTCTGAGGAGAATTTCTGATAAGCCTGCAAATTCAGCTACTTCCTTCACACTCTGGCTTTTGGCGCTTAAATGTAATCACTCTAACCATTGCCAATCATTAACATCTGCTTTTTGGTCAATTTTTTTTTTCATATAGACCAAGACCTTCCCTGCATTTTACCACCTCTTTTTAATCTATGAATCAGACCAGCACTCTGCAGGTATTTATGCAGGAACTGGAAGTTATTACAACTGGAAGTTACTACAACCTTAAACAAGGTGATTATTATTATTTTTATTTATTTTTGTCTGGGGAACTTATTTGGCAAATAAAGATTATATTGAAAAAGTTGGAAAAGTCCTCAAAGACAACCATAGCAGATTACTATAGAGAATTTTGAATTTTATATTCCAGCACACAATCACTCAAATCAGTTCATCAGGATGGAGGTAGTTTGATGAGTGAGAGCATCGGGGTTTCTACGGGGATTTTATGAATGATTATACCACTCAATCTATGAAATCCCAGTTGTCATCTAGAGCTTATTGCCTGGTAAATAAATAAGCAGGGAGTCATATTGGTTTAACTTCTGAAGAAACAAGAGGCTATTCTCTGAGATGTGTTGCGATGGAGACGTGAGTGTATCTGTCAACTCTTCGCCAAGAGAGTCGTCATGGTGAAAGGCCAAAGCCTGTAAACTCCTCTACTTCAGAGCGGAGTATGGATTTTTAAAAGAGTCAATTAAAAGTGCAATTTCAGCCTGGAATTCAATCTCTCTTTCTCTCTCCGACTCTCTATGTCTTCTCCCACCTTTCTCTCTCTGCTGAACTTGAATACATTCAATTTTGTCATAATGAAAGCTCAGAGGCTCTTTCTCTCTTTCAAAAAACGAAAACAACAAAATGCATCTTAAAGTGGCGTCTGACAGACCTTGACACATACAAATGCAAATGTTGAGAACATTATTATATACCGGCAAACACAGTAATCAACTTGGAATGACAGTAATAGAAATAGCTTTAAAAATGTACCCCCCTCCTTTATTAAATGGAGTATAAAACAAAATGCATCAAGGCAGAATTCTCTCTCATCTCCACCTCTATCATTTCGTTAACCAGCCACTTTCTCCTGCTGCTCTGTTTTGTCTGCCTCTAAAATTCCAGACACTGAAACAGCAGGATAAATCAGATTCTCTGTAGTGCCTCTGCCAGTACTATAACCCAATGCTGTCTCCAAGTCTACTGACGAGTCTTCAGATGTGTAGCACTGATTTTTAAAATTGGCACCTAAAAAATTGTTAAATTAACTTAATGTATTCAAGTAATACTTCATCTCCTACTGCAAAGCAGGAAGACCAGTTTTCATACACTAGTGCATCTCAAAATATGAGAATATTTTAAGTGTTTACATTTAATTAAAAATGTATTTCCAACTTTTTATTTTATTTTTTAATTTTTTTAAATTTTTAAATGAAAAATTCAAATAATCGAAAATTCTGGATTTCTGATTTCCATGAGCTATAATTCATGCTGATCAACATTAAAACAATAAACAAAGGCTTGAAATGTCACTTTACATGAATATAAAACATGACAGAATTAAATTATGACTATCAATGAACTTAATTTTGTAAAAAAAAAAAAAGAATTATTCAGCCAAGTAGAAGTTGTAAGTTTGTGTATTTTTTTTTTCTGAGGGAAGAATTTCTAACAATTTGTTCTGTTGTTCTGATGCTGACACTGTGCTGCTGGAGTGGAGAGTCTTCATTGACTCTGTATTTTATGAGTAAAAAAAAATGTTATTACATAATCAGTATATCATTTTTAATCAAACACTTTGCAGTGCTTGGAGAGGATATGTCAGCTTGGTGTCCGAAGTCTTTTGAGGTGTCTGTTTAACAACAATACACTTGAAATTTGACAACACAATGACTGTCACAGACTGTGGGACATAAGGGAACATTTATTCCAAACATAATCAGACAAGAGATTGGGGAACAGGGCTGTGGAATCACGATACACAGGTGCAGCCAATGACAAGACATGACGAGGGCGAAGACATGACATGTGGCTGATGTAAACAAACAAAAGGTGCGTGGACAAGACAGAGACGGTGCTGTGAATGGGAGGTTTCACCACTGTTACATAAAACAATTTGAGTTGATAAAATTCTGATTATGTATTTTAGGTGTTATTTAGGTGACTATTGAATTCTAGTGTTTGTAAAGAACATTAGACTTGCAGCTCCAGTTTTAAACTAAGGATGCACAATTTGGATTCCAAACATGCCTTGGCTGATTGACAATATCTGGTATACATGGAAAGACAGGCAAACATGATTTACAACTTCTTTAACTTAGAAATACTTTTGACTTGGAAAAAGTTTGACTGAAATGATTCACATAAATGTCTAGTGATGGGATTGAGCAGCTGCCCAATGGCTTCTATTATAAATGAGTTCATTTTGACAAACAGAACATTTGTTATAGATGTAGCTGATAATTTGGCTGAATAATTCTGGTGTGTTCCTTTAATATTAATGTCTAAGATTTTCTATAGATTTTCTCAGAGATGAAGTTGTCCCCTGAAAAGACCTTCCCAAGGATGCCGGCAGAATATCATCTGAAACTGTGCCCGTGTTGAACAGCATGGCCCTTAAGACCCCATTATAAAGGCCACCGGCTCTTCTGTCGGAACCTGCTGATCCGCAACGCACTCTGTCCATTATGCATTTGCAGTGGATTGCCACTTCTGGAGAGTAAACAGCTTCCAAGGCAGAAAAAAATAAGGCAGTATGGTTATTTTTCCCAGTTTTTCTTTTGAGAACTTCAGCAGAACTTCTTTATAAAGATATCTGGAGTTAGGAAGTGACAACGGTTCAGATATGCTTGAAGAGCAGAGCATTGTTTATTTACACTATAACTATACTCTTCTAAAAGTAGTCCAGGCTCTAATTATAGTCACACATTTTCATGTCACTCAGACTCTAGACTGCAGCGGGAATCTTCTAAACTTGGAACGCTTCACAAGAAATGTTTTGTTGCTCAAGCAAAGACAGCCAGACAATCCAAACCAATTGATTTTTCTTTTGCCCCCCGGCTCATTCTTTGCTATTCCGAGACAAAGACACTATTGTCTGAAGTTATCACTCATGCTATAATAGTCCTCTAGACTTTTAAAAGTCCAGTCTCACAATTCTTACCTGCATTTGGGTCGTCACTCTTTCATCCAACACAATATGTCGTTCTTATTGGTAGAGAACAAAAATAGACAATGAATGTCTTCAGAAAACCTTCTGTGATTCGGCACACCAATGATATGTTATATTTCCAAAATTTCAGATTTTTTTCCAATTGAGAAATGTTTCTTTGCTAGAACACAAGTGCGAGTCTTTGAAATTAGCTGGCCTTTTTGATCTGGAAACACTTTGATTAATATTTGATTAAAAAGAGAAAACCTTTTCTTTTCCTCTCAAAAAAGGTTTGTAGAAAAAAAAGCATAACATTTTGTGTCTACAGCTAAGCAAACACAGGCCCACCAGACACCATCAGAACAAAAGGTACTGTACATGTACCTTAACATCTCTATGTTCTCCTCACTTCTTCAGTTTGCCTACATCTATAACACAGAATATTCATTTACATTTGTTTTGTCCTTGCTCAATTGATTTTTTGCTAACAGTTTATAATAACTTTCATTAATAGCTCATTAACTAATGATTAATAACTGTGAACAAATCATTAGTTCATGAGAATTTCATTAACAAATGATTTACAAATGATTTACTAATGATTTGTTAACATTTGCAAAAATGAATACGATCATTAGTAACTTACGGTGGCCCTGAAGTGCAAACCACAACAACATTAACAAAGCGCTATTACAAATCACAAAACGCAAAAAACATTAACGAAGCGCTAT
>BRDA01048896.1:5162-21948 GCA_036984385.1 Crenuchus spilurus | reverse complement strand
TATGTTCTATTACGAATAAAATATTGACATTTGCCATCTCCACATCATTGCATTCAGTTTTTATTCACAATTTGTTTAGTGTCTCAACTTTTTTGCAATCTGGTTTGTAGTATTTACTTTTTATTTCCGTTTCTTCACCATGTATTTTTACTAATCCAATCCCAAAAATGTTTTGCATCTATCATGGGTAATGATAGTAAGCAGAGCAATATTTAATTTAGGAAGGAAAAGGTAACAAATGGATCATCTACTTAAATATTACTTAAAATATTAAACGTACTTACCACAGTGATTCATAAATAGTTAGTGTTAAAGTTCATTATACTGAGGAGTACTTATTGCAGATCTAATACATTAACATGGTTACTTATTAGTTCAGAAATAATCACTTAATCATTAGTTACTAAGCCATTAAAACAATAATCACAGTATTTGAACATTGGTTACTAATTATGCTTGAATTAACAGTGTATAGTAGTGGATAGTAATTAATGAAGTACTATGTTGTTATTAAGTCACTACTTGGTGCTTAACTAACAAGAAATTAAGGAACCGTATTGTAAATTGTTACCAACATATTTACATACAAGTATATATAGCAACATTTACATAAATGTAAAAGTATATCTAATAACATTTACATCAAAGTAAAAGTATATCTAGTAACAAATTCATATAAAAATAAGTGTGAGGTTGGGTGGTGTGGAGTGAACAAAGATTTTACTGAACTAAGAGGAATTAAGGAGGTGGATGCACAAGCAGATAAAGATGAAAGTAGTAAATATTTATTAAATAAACAAACAAAGAACCAAGATAAAGACTAAAACAAAGAAAACACTAGATCAAGCGAATTGAGACAAAAACAACATGATGTGTACTTACAAAACTGACAAAATGAACCATGGGGAACGGATCACAAACAGGGTATTTTAAAGGCAAGACTACCTAAACAAGGAACACCTGGGACAAATGAGCAACAATGAGTGACATCACAACAGGAAGCCCAAATAAGGACATAAGAAAATAACTGAAATAAAAAGGTGCAGAACACAATAAGACCACCAGATGGAGACAGAAACACTGAACAAAGACTGGGTAGTCCTGACAGAATCCCCCCTAGGGCTGTCTTGTCCTGAGACAGCCTAAGCAAAAACAGGAAACTAAAACTGAACACTAGCACTAAGACAAACAAAACCAGGGATAAAACACAAGGGTACAAGAAACTAGGAACAAGGGCAGGACCTACAAGAACACAAAAACATGGAAAACTAAGTCACAAAAGAGAACTAGGATAAAACAAGATGTAACAAAAACCCAAAACCTAGAACACAAGACATAACACTGGAATAAAACAGTCAAACAGAACAATCTAACACGCAGAATATAAAACCTGAAAACATCATTAATCTAGAACACAGAACAGAACCTGGTACAGAAACAAAATCAAAAAGGAAAAACCTGGAAGATAACAGAACTAGATGACACAAAATACATAAACAGATATCCAAAATGATAGACTAACACAATAGACTAAGATACACAAAAGCAATGGAACATGGTATAGGACATAACTCAAAAACAAGAGCAGTGAAACCAAAAACCACTAAAACATGAAACACAGGGTAAACTCAGAACAGAGACGTAAACACGAGACAAGGACATCAGGATTTATAACACAAGGGAGATACAAGACTTAATACTAAATTAAGGGAGTGACAAAACGCAGGGTCCAACAAAACATTACGAACGCCAACTGCCACGTCCAGGGCTTATGGCGTGGGAACGCACCCCCCCCCATAGAGGCAAAATAGGGGTAGAGGACAGGTGCAAAAAACCAAGGGGCGGAAGGGAGGGCCCAGCAGTGGGGACAGTGGCTCCCCAGCCCCATCTTGGGGCACAGTACTTGGGTCCTTGATGCCAGGGAGACACTGGCGGTGCTGGGTAATGTCCAAAGGCCGTAGCAGCTCCCTTGTCCGACACAAGCCCCCTCCCGGACTACAATTCCCAACAACCATCACAACAGCCTCAGCCACCGCCAACCAACCACAGGAGAAGATCACCTTCACCTGAATATTAACCACACCTGACACTTAATCACTGACTCTATTTAAACCTACCCCAACAGTCCATCCATGCAAAGTATTGCCACATTGTTTCATAGCTTGTGCCTTACCGAGCCTGCTTTATCTAGTATATTGATTACCGTGTTTTGACCAGTTTTTCTAGTTCTTGACCCAGCCTCTGTCTATCCCTTTTATCATTGTTTGCCATGCCTTCTAAGTGTTTTGACGTTTTTTGACTGATTATTCGACCCTGACTCAGCCTTACCCTTTGGACTCTGTTTGCCTTGCCTTGCCTTGTATGAGCCTTGTGCTTTTGTACATGTTTTTGGATCCATTGATAATCACTCTTTCATTTTAGAGTTGTCGCCAGTCTGCTTTATCCATGTTCTCCATCCCTCATATCCAGCTTCTTTTCCAGTTTGGATTTGTACTAATCATTGGCTTTTTAAATCCTGTCTTAAATGAGAGAACATTCTAGACATATTGGTCTTTGGTAACACAAATGAATACATGATCACTACAAGATAGAGGAGCACTGGTGTCAACAGCCAGAAAAAAAAACTGTATTTATACCATTTTCAGGTTGATAAAAATCCTGTAACCCTCTGTGAAAGTCTGAACTGTGTAATTAAGTTGTGATGCTGTATAAAATACAGTTAAATGCAATAAAAACTGAATATAATTTGCATATCTGACTCTTCTTCTGCAAAGCTGTGCTGTTATGATGGATGCAGGATGCATGTAATTCCATAAAATCAGAGATGCCAGCTTTTGAACTGATTGTGATGTGTGCTGATAACAAGCTGGATGGTCCTTCTCCTCTGGTGTACAATGAAACTTTTGATTAATTTGATGACAGAACAGTTTTTCCTTTTGCTTTAGTTCATTTTAAATGAAGAAGGCAGTGACATTTCTCTGTCATTTTGACACACTTCTCCTTTGCATGATGCAACTTTAAATTGACGATGATTTCTGGAAGTGTTCCTGAGTCCATGCAGTGATTTCCAGTACATAATAATATCTGTTTTTAATGCAGTGTCACCTAATGGCTCAAAGATTATGAGCACCAATATTGACTGAAGGCCTTGTGCCTTTCTGTTTTGAAAAAAATAAATAAATGAAATGATTGAATGAATAAATAAATAAAATTGTCCTCCAAAGTCTTCCAGACTCCAAACAATATTCCAGAATTATGTATTGTGAGTGCCTGTTAGTTAGATCATTTAGTTCAGCATGAGTTATAGTAGGTAGCAAATAAAACCAGTTTATTAGCAGTACTGCCGTAGCTGTTCTCTATGGCAAATATTAGGTCAATTTAAAGTATCACAAAGACATTACTCAAGTAATTTTTCAATGAACAACAATAACAGTATTTTTATTACTAAATCACTACAATAAATAGAAAAGTTGTGACCTTGTGATCAGGAAGGTCACCAATTTGATCCCCTGGCAGGTCATAATTGAAGTACCTTTGAGCACGGCACCTAACCCTCAACTGCTTCCCTGGCACCATGGATAGGGCTGCCCACCGGTAGTGTGTATATGTCTCACTGCACAGAGGGGTAAAATGTGGAGGTCAAATTTCCCCATTGTGGGAATATTAAGGGATTATACATTTTTAAAAATAAGTACATAAAATAAACTAAGTGAATTTTGACTCCTACCTTATACCATTTCATTATAGTACCAACTAGTATAACACTGAGAAGGAAACAGACAGATCCCAGGGATGACAATTGAATTGGCAGTCCTCTTGCCAAACCATATGATTGTTTGAAATGAACGTATAGCACAGAACCAACTACATTTCAGTACAACAGCTGAAAAACTGTAAGAGAACTGTGTAGAAGCAGAAGCTAACTTTTGCTTTGTGGTAGCAAAATAATACATGAATTATCTTCCAAACATTAACCAAACCCCAATCTGCAACAGTAATGTCAAATGTTCCTGTCACATTATCCTCGTGACCCACTTTGGCTATGCCAGTCAAAACACTCTAGATCTACCCCTGGTTGGAGATCCATTTTCTTGGAGATTCACAAATTCCCACAAGATTTTAACAATGTAGACTTGTGCCTCTAGTCGAGCCTCAGGTTTGAGCTCTCCTGTAGCTGGATTAACAATAATTACTCTGCTGGTGACTTTTTTTCATTCTGAACCAACAAAGCCTGCGCTAGGCTCATTATATACTCCAGTAATTTTGTGTCTATAATGCCATCAGCTCTTTTCTTTCTCCCCCAGCCAGTGGTGGGTTTTTAAGAGGGCCTTTGACAATAGCATAATCTCAATTCCCTTCCTGAAGAACATTTCTCACCTTAAAATGTCCATTTGATATACTTATCGACTTAGTCTGACTATTATTGGATAAACTGACTTTTCTATATAGCGTGGAAAAACATATTTTTCCACAGATGAGGTGTAGGTAAAGCTAAAATATGTTGCATGTTGTTTCTTGCAAATGAAACATTTCAGACTGAGGATGTGTGTTGTATTGGTGGGGTGGTGGGTGAAGAGAGGCACTTGCAGATGTGGAGCAGACTTAATGAAGGTTTATTGTAACAATCAAAGGACAAACAAATGACAGCACGAGGGCTGAAAACGTACACTAACTGAAACAATAACTAAGACTAGAAAACAAAGATGAACATTGCAGGAGGAACTGAGAAGATACCTTAACTTGAAACACTGCACAATGACAAGAAGACCTTTCACAATCCAAACAAAGCACGAGGCACAACTGACATCAGAACAACAAACAACGAACAATGACCAACAACAAAAACACTGACAAACAGGGTATTTAACGACTGGGACTAATCGATTGAAACATGAGACACCTGTACACAATGAACACACTGATCACATGACACGACAGGAAATACCTAAAAAGGACATGTAACACATGACTAAACCACAAGAGGGAGACAGAAACACAGAACAGGAAAGGGCGGGGACAGGATAGACACAACAATATGCTTCCCATTTGTATTTATTTCTCTGTTGAATGCATTATCTGTTCATTCTGAATGATTTATTTTCTGTTGGAATGACTATACAGCTGCCACTGGTAGAACACTCCTAACCAAATAAAGCAAAAAATGGGAAAGTTGTTTGTATACAGACTCCCAACAAATTTCACAACTTACATGTTAATTGAGTTTTCTATTGTTATGGCACAGTAGGATGCAGTGTGGAAATGAGTAGACGCATGGAGGGTAACAGATGCTCAAAATGCACTTATGTAGTGCTGAAGGACTAGTTTCTATTCTATTTCTGTTACCATGCAGTACATAATGTCAAGACAGTGGTTTAATCTCCTGGCTATGCTATGAGGTATAGTTCATATGTCTGTGTTGCTAATAGTTTACTCCCACTTGCCACACCTTGGACTGCCTCCAGGCTAAATGACTACCAGTCCCATCATTCATCTACAGCCAGAAGGAATTATGCAGCCTTTAAAAAACATTAATTGTGGGTCATTTAGGACCAGCAGTTGACAGTTTATGTAGGACATTAGCCTCAACAAATGTCCTCCATGAGCTCCACACTTCTGTTTGTCAATTTAGAAAAGTCAAATACACTTACTTTTCATGTTCTAAAATGTACTGTCCAGTTGTCTGATATCATAGAAAATAATTATATACATTCTAAATGTTGCAGAGAACTTACTATTTGGAAACGCAGTACTGTGGAATCTTGGTTTTCATCATTAATATGTTCTTAAGTGCCAGAAAACAATGAGAAATAAATACAAAAGACTAATGAAATGGATAAATGAACATTTAACATCACTCTGACAGGTTTTTTCATGTCTTTCAGGTTTTCATATCATGTTTTAGTTTGTTTGGAGAGTTATTAATGAGAAACAAAGACAGAATGAATAGCAAACATGTGGGTGGATCCTTTGTTTTTTGTGAAATTAGTGGCAAGTCACGTGAGCGTGCCAATGAAAACCAGGGGGATGAACAATAACCGGAACAAAATTCCCAAACAAAGTTGACGATAACCAAATTGTACGATAACTAGGGCAAGTGATAACCGAGGTTCCAGTGTATCATTAACACTGCATTTCCCAGGTTTGCAGAAAAAAACCTTTTTGTGAGCCATTAGAGAGATAATGTGATGTAAATGAGAGTCTGGAGGGCTAGTGTGTAGGGTCTAGGAAGCATGTCGTAGGGCGAGTTTTGTTTTGGTATTTGGCCTTGGCCGCTCTCTCGGCTCGGCTTGTGTGTGTGTTTGTGTGAATACGCACATGCAAGCCTGTAGCATGATTCCTGCTCTATTATTTTATATCAATATTTTTTTCCTTTGTGGAAAGAGGACTTACTCTCAGTAAAACTGAGGGACACTCTCTGTGACACTGAATGTGCTACAACGTGCTGATTTGCATGACAAGTGAAGCAGAGCAGCAGCCAAAGGCTGTTAATGGCTCCAGCATTCCAGCGCGGGAGAGAGAGACGACGAAAATTTTCGTCAGTTTGGGAATTCTAGTTTAAGTGATTGCTATTATGAAAATGTTGATAAGTGTTATTACTGAAACAGTAAACCATTACAAATTACTGATGACTTCTCAAAACCTGTAATGAGGTTACTTTACTTATTACAATTCTAAATGTATGTATACAAGCTAATTAAGCTAATAGTATTAAGCTAATAGTATACACAGAAGTGTACTTTTAGTATAAATCTAAGTGTACTCAAATAAACTCAAAGTAGACTAGAAGTGTATTATAAGTAAAGTAACAGTATACTAGGAAGATTACTTTAGGTATGCTCATAAGTGTAGTTTATTGAACATAAAGTGGGCCAATTTAGTCCCAAGTAAGTACTTGTTAGTAAACTGCTAGTATATTTTTATCAGTGTACTTGCTAAATAAAAGTACACTTAAGGGAAATACTTTTATTAAACTTAAGTACTTAACGCATACTTGAAGTATACTCTTTTTTGGTAAGGGACCTGCTTTTTAAAATGAAAGTAACACTTTAGTAACACTTGTCAAATGTGTTATAGTTTGTATCCATCATATCCTCTGATTCAGCAGCTCAGTACTCTTTGAAGAAAATGCTATAAATTGATATTAATCTATTTGTGTTATTAGATGAAAATACTCTTTACTTGTTTGTTATATTTGCCAGATGGACGGCAAGAAGCAGGAGAGAAAGTTGACAATTAGTTAGTGAAGAGCACATTACTGATAATGCCATGACAGCTTTTGTTTTCCTGTGCTCATTGCAGTACACATTGATTTCACAAGGGAGGAGGTGATTGGTGTGGAGTCTGCTAGGTTCACTAAAGCTCTGTTTCTAGAACTGCCCCAGCTTTCAGTGTCTGATATTCTGTTCTGTTCTATTTCTTTTTTTATTTAACCTTTATTTAACCAGGTCAGTCCCATTGAGACACAATGAAGCCTGTCCAAAACAGCAGCCTAAACATCAGTTTCAACAATTAAAACAGACAATTCACAACTACAACATAAAACACAAGTCAAACAACAATATACCAAATACAGTCTGGTTGGATAAATAGCAAGACCTTCACACAAAGCAAGAGCAGGAGCAATAAGAGGCTGATTCTAGATTTCTTACAAGATTCCTGAATGTCCCAAGAGAAATTAGTTCTTCCAGATTTAGAGTGCTCTGCAGTGAATTCCAAGCCGCGGGTGCAAAATACTTAAAAATAATGCTTGCTGAAATCAGTGCGAACTTTAGGAATATTAAGCAGATAACAATCATTGGAACGTAAAGCACAAGTACTAGGGGTGTAAAAAATTACTGATTTGAATCAGAAGACCGATTTTGACTTAAACAATGTGAGTACATTGGTACATGGACCCCTGAATCAGTCTATTTGTAGCATAAACCGGCCAATGGCCCGATTAAATAGCTGTCAATCGATTTGGTTTTGCTGATGTGCGCTGCTGCATCTCTCTCTCTCTCTCTCTCTCATTAACTGTCGCAATATTTGTCACAGTCACATCTCGTCACACCAGAGTTGCCAGGTTCACGATTTTCACGCCAAATTGGGCTTGTTTGAAAATCCAGTCGCGGGTGAACTTTCTAGGGTGGCGGAGTGCGGTGTTTTGGGCTACTTTTAAAATACCGCAGCCACCAAAAAACAATGGCAGGCAAACGTATATAAGTCAACACTAAGGAAGTTTGAATACAACAATAACAACAAAGAGAACATACTGTAACCATATAAGGAAAAATGCCTGAAAGCCTGAAAAGGAGAGAGAGAGAGACAGAAGGTGAAGAGAAAACCATCACTAGCTAATATGCCAGGTAAATTGGGAAATATGGGAGGTGGTATTGCAAGGACTGGGAAAAGAAAAAGGTTTGATAGACTGATAATAAATCCCTTATAAACAAAATACTAAGTCATACACTCATAGTTGTTTAGCAATTTGCTTCAAACGTGTGACAAACATATATTTTGGGCTAGTTTAAGCTTCTGAAGGGCAGGTTTTAGACTGACTTTGGCTTGGATATTTTTGTTGGACCTTTTTGTTTTTTTAAACAATGTAAAATTATCTATTTTAAACAAGTAACTCGTATTATTTCCAACCCTATTATACTGAACCCAATTGTATCAAAATCCTACTGAATCGAATCGAATCGGTCAAATTTAAAATATATAGTTTCTGAATCGTATCATACCACATAAATCGAGATACATATCAGATCGTCATTTATTGGACAGATGCACACCCCTAATAAGTACTCTGTGTTCTTGATATATAACTGCATAAATATTGAGGAAGTTGACCTTGAATGGCTTTGTAAATGAAGATGTGCCAATGTAATAGGGGGGGTCACTCAACTCTGCCATATAAAGTGCAGGGGTGAGTGAAAGCTTTGCAACCTGTAATAAACCTGAAGGCTCTATGGTATACAGAGTACAGAGACTGCAAACATCTTGCAGGGGCATGCATATAAATGAGGTCACCATAATTCAATACTGGAAGAAAGGTGGACGCAACCAACGTTTTCCTGGCAGCAAATGTGAAGCATGTCCTGTGGCGATAAAAGAAGCCTTTTATTTTAACTTTAATTTTTTGACCAAGCTTTCTATTGAAATCTAAAAGAAAGCTTGTCATCAATCAAGATACCCAAATACTTGTAACAGGACACTAGATCAATTGCATTCCCTTGTATGGAAAAAACCCTAGGAAGGGGTTCAGATGTCTTCCTACCTTTTGTAAAAATCATTAATTTGGTTTTAGAAATTTTCAGAACACGTTTTAGGTCTATGAGCTGTTGTTCCACAAGGTTAAAGGCTGTCTGTAAATAGCCAATGGCATCTGCAATAGTGGAACAGCAACAATAAATGACCATATCGTCGGTGTAAAAATGAAATTTGGCATCAGGGATGTTTCATCCAAGTACATCCATATAAATACTAAATCAAATTGGACCTAAAATAGCGCCCTGGGCCATGCCAGAATACACTTTTAGCATTGTAGAAGAGATGCCTTCAAAATGTGTGCATTTCAATTTATCTGACACATAATGGCAAACCATCCAACTGCTTGATTAGACAGGCCAATATTAAATAATCATGAATATTGTGAATAAAATGTGGGTCAGTGAGAATTGCAAATCACTGCATTATGTTTTTATTTACAGTGGATATAAAAGTATACACACACCTGTTAGAATGTCAGAGTGTTGTGATTTAAAAAATCAGATTAAGATCAGTAATGTCAGAACTTTTTCCACCTTCAATGTGATCTATAATCTGTATGATTTAACTGAAAAATAAACAAATATTTTAAGGTGGAAAAATAAATCAAATAATTTGGTTGCATAAATATGGACACCCTTAATCTAATATTCTCTTGAAGTGCCCTTTGAATTTATTACAGCATTCAGACTTTTTGGGTAGGAGTCTCTCATCATGGCACATCTTGACTTGTCCATTTTTACCCACTCTTCTTTGCAAAGACACTCCAAATCTGTCAAATTGTGATAGCATCTCCTGTCTACTGCCGTCTTCAGGTCAACCCACAGATTTCTTCTTTTGGTGAAGCTGTAGTCAGTGTAGAGGTTTGCTCTGGGATATTGTGGTGCTGAAATGTGAAATACCTCTTCATCTTTAGCTTTTTGCAGAGGCATGAAGCTTTGGTACCAAAATGTACTGATTTGAACTGTCCATAATTTCCTCCACTTTGACTAAAGCCCCAGTTCCAGCTGCAGAAAAACAGACAAGAAACCTAATGCACCCACCACCATGCTTTACTGTGGGCCTGGTGTTCTTCTTGTGATGCACAGTGTTGGCTTTGCACCAAAAATAGCTTTTGGAATTATGGCCATCATCAGTCCATGACATGTTGTCCCACATGATTTTGGTAAAACAGCCAAGCTTGAATGCTTTCTTTGTAAGAAAATGCTGCTGTCACCCCACAGCCCAGACATATGAAGAATATATGAGACTGTTGTCACATGTACTACACAAACAGTCCTTACCAGAATTTGCAGAATTTGCAACTCCTTTAATGTTGCTGTAGGCCTTTTGGTTAGCCTACATTTTTCATATTCATATTTTCATATATTATTCATTTTTACATATTTTCTTTTTGTCTTTTCTTCAGTTTTGGAGGGAGCTAAATCCAGTTGTCACAAGGAGACCTCGAAATGCCCGCTCTAGAAACTCCAGATCCCAGCAAGCACTTCATAACGGGCGCTCCGCTTCAACCAATCATAGACGGGTCCGAAGATTACTCTCCCTAGAATACTAATCAGCCGCAGCTGAATCTAATTCTTAGACTCTTTATAATGTCAGAACTTCCCTGAGCCTAACGCAAAGTATTGCCACTGCCTAGCCGTGCCTTACCGAGCATTTATTCTTCCTTCATTTGAACCTTAGATTCCTTAGACCTTAGCCTCCCTTAGACTACGTTTTTCCTAGCTCTTGTGGATTGTTCGTATGCCTGACGGTTTTGACCTATTTCAGCCTTGACTCCTGTTTTGCCTGAGCCCTTAGTATCTTGTTCTTAGAAGTGATTTCTCAGTTACTTCCATTGTTTGTGTCTGTACATACTCTCCAGTAAAACTTTATTCCTTTATCCGCGTGTGTCTGCCAGTCTGTCTTGGACCATATATTACACCAGTAAAGTCACTGTTGTGCTAAATTTTATCCAGCTCTTTATGACCATCATCACTGTGTTTCATAGTATATTTAATGGACTATGCTGTAAATTGCAACTAAGTTAATATCAAGAAAATCCCACTAGAACAGGTGATGCATGTCCATTGCAGTTCCTAAATGTAGTGCAATGTGATGTCAGGGGTAGTTGTGGTCTGCTGGTTAGGAATCTGGTCTTGTGACCAGACAGTTGCCAGTTCGTTCCCTGGGTCAGGTCATGACTGAAGTGCTCTTGAGCAAGGCACCTAATCCCAAACTGTAAGTCGCTCTGTATAAAAACATCTGCTAAATACCTTAAATGCAAATGTCAGTTCCTAAGCCCTATTACAAGGCTGATGTAATGTGAAGAGTCTTTAATGTATGTTTTTTATTTGCAATAATAATAATAATAATAATAATAATAATGATGATGATGATGATGATGATGATAAATAATAATAATAATAATAATAATAATAATAATAATACATTTTAGTATCAGAGCATCACTAACAATAGACAGTCTTTTTGTTGTTACCACAGTTATTGTTGCCATGGCAGCATAGTGCGGCAGACAATGTTGTCCTCTGTTGCCGGTTTGTTTCAAATAAAATGTGACATACAGAGCAAATAAATATCAATATATAGTCTTTTTACACTACAAAATGCGGTTGACAGATTTGCTGTGTGGTACATCAATTGTGAGAGTAAAATCAATAGCTGAACCTCACTGAGGCAATCAAACAAACCTAAATAACTGATTTTTCCCTTGTAACATCTCCAGCTTCTCATTGCTGTTGTATGTGCAATAAATAAAATAAACGGTCCTCTTCTCCAGCAGTGTTGGGCTTTAATGTGTGTATATTAGAAGGATTAACCTTCTCAGAGCAACCCGCCATGCCCTTCAGACATGCACGATGACTCATCAAAGCTGTGGGAATGATCAGTTTACCTTTCATATTCATGTCCATGAGTCAGAGAGATGGGCTGCAGATGATTCTCACTGACATGTCTGATTTATAGCAACATATCTGTACACCTTCAGAATAGATTGGTAGACAATTTACGCCCTTTTGGTAATATGTTATATGTATTAGGCACAACTCAGAACATTATATCTGAATGCTGCATTTATCAGCCTCTACCCCATCCAGCAATGATGAATTGATGCACATATTACTTTAGGCCACAGCCTACACTGCTAAAACTAATGGTGCCTTAAATAGCCAATGGTGTACTCAAAGAACTTAAAAAAATACATAATAACACAGTTCTGATGCAATCTGATTGGTTGAGAGACATGCTAGGAGTGCTGATATTACATGATAGTGGCACTCTGACTGAAGCTCCCCACCTCTGTTCAGTGTTTCAGTGTTTGACTTTAAATGTACAGAAATTCAGTCAGTAACTGAACTGTTAATGTATTTACAGCTTGAAGAGCAATGAAGAAGTCAGTTTTAGTATCATTAACAAAAATAAACTACCAGCAGCGTCACTGAGTTAAGAGCAGATAACAGATATGAATGAACCTCTGATCAGCTGTGAGTAATGTTTAATGAAAGACTCTCAGTTTACACCAGCAGACATCTTTAACATCAGTATATCTGTGTGTATTGTCTGTGTAACAGTTACTGGGAAATGATGTTCCTCTGCTAATATGACTGATTAATGTTCATAGTCTAATGATGATATTTTAGATTTTTATGATATTCCACTCCAGTGGAAAATCGGTTATCGTTCATCTGTTTTCGTTGGCGTCCCACGTGATTTGCTGTTAATTTAGCCAAAACAAACCATCCACCCACGCATTTTCTAGTTCATTCTGGCTTTGTTTCTCATTGTTTCTTGTTGATAACACTCAAAACAAACAAACACATCACACTAAAGCGCAGAGCATTATTGCCTGAAAACGGGAGTGAAAATAAATAGAAAACCGCAAGAACGAGTGTACAAAACAAAGGCTGCTGCCAGAAACCTTTCTGGATACATTTCTATATGCCAAGAAGAGTCTTCAGTAAAGGTAAGAGTGATGCTAGATGTTCATTTATCCATTCATTAGTCTTTTGTATCTATTTCTCATTATGTTCTGTATGTAAAACTATAGTTATTCTGTACAAATTTTATATATCTGGGACAGATTAGCTGGATTAGCAGATTAGCTGGATTTACATTATTTCTTATGTGAAATATTGCTTCAGATATTTCTTGTTTCCACACTTTAGAACAAATTAATGATGGAAACCGAGATTCCACTGTACCTTATCTCATGTGGATAAATTAACATTTTTTTGTCCTCTTTATGTTAAAATCCAACAATAAACAGTGATAACAGAAAGATATAATCACAATAATACACTCGAGGATGGTGCTATAATGTGACATATTGGCACTGCTGTACTGAGGTTCAGTACGCGGCCTGTACACCAGGGCCCATATCTCATGTTATAGCATGACTCTTGAGTGCATTATTACTTAATTTGGGTACCTTTCACATAAAGGATACTGGAGTCTAGAAGTCTCTGTGGGAACTTTAACTACATAACAGGGTTCCACCATGCACCATTCCTCAGTTCTGGGTTTTACAAGGAAAATATCTTCAGTACCTCAAAAAACCACACTTTGCTAAAGGGGGCCTGCAGGATCCATAAAGGGTTCCACCATTGTGGCAAGCTGAGGAACCCTAAATGGAAAAATATCCATTAATTTTGGTCTCCCCTGATTAGCCAAACTTACAATTATTATTGATGTGGAACCAAAAATGTGGGACCCTGTTGTTTCTTTTTAGTCATGAGTATTTGACTATTAGGGAGTCCATCACCATTTATTTTGGAAGCGTTTGAAGGTCACCTTTATATTTTAGCACATGATATGTTGCAATTTGTCAGCAGTTCAATATTAGGTTCCTGAGTAATGTGTGAAATTAAGTTTGACCTCAGCTGTTTTTATCTAATGCATAGACATTCTCACAGCATATTGTTTTATCAGCTGACTGAAGTGTGATTCATCAGTTTTATTATTGTATTTTCTTACACTACCAGCTGTGACATTTTTGACATTTTGTCATCATTTCTTTTGATCAATTTGTATATCTGCCAGAGAATAGATGTGATTATGTTGTACACCTAATAAGTCATCTGATTCATGTATCTTACCCTTCAAGGAGCAAATTGACTTGGTAAAGGCATATACAAGAAAAGCCTCCACCTTCTTTGTTGTGGAGTGATGTGCATGTGTAGTACAACACCTACAGACACTACAAAGTATTTATATACTTTTCATCAGATTTTACCAGAGATTTCAAATCTGTCTTCAAACATTTCTGTGGCTTTTATTTTCCCTGTATATGGGTGCCTCCCAATTAAAAACACAGTAGGGTGATCATGTATGGTTAGAATTAGGGATGAGCGAGTACACCACTATTTGCATCTGTATCTGTTCAACCATCTAAATTATCTGTATTACTCAGAGTGGGTGTGGCCTAAACCGAAATCAGGCATGGTTTAACCGAAAGTGGGTGGGGGCTTAAATCGGTACATTATTTTAAGTCTGAAATTAATATGGATTTATCAGAAGTTGCTATATGTATAGTTTATTTAAAAACTATTTACAGTTCACCAAGTCACTTTAAATATCATACAAACTGAAATAGAGGTGAGCTGAAGAAAACCTAAGGAGTACTGAATAGAGCAGTGAGCTAGAGTGAAGCCAAGTACAGATAGATCAGTTACTGTCTGTTTGTGTGCAAGAGTGGCTGCAAAGAGGGAGGGGCATGTCTGTGTGACTGGCCAATCACAGATTGTGAAGACAGTCAGTTTCTCAATGAGGATTTTCCTTCAGTACGTGCACGGATATTGACGAGTTTTAATCGTATCTTGCTCATACTCACCAAAAATGCTTTATCTGTACCAGATACTTGTCTGAAACAAGTATCCAGCTCAACCCTAGTTATAATCATTGCCTGAGATTTTGCAAAGATAGCCATCAAGTGTCCAGACTTGCATATAAGGACTTTGATTTTACTACATGCTAATATTCATTTATATGTTTAGAAATATAAATGTATCTGGGTTATGATGCAGAGAAGAAGTTTGTGGGTAGGCATACCTCCAGTGTACAAACTACAGATTGTGTGAATCCACAGAGCTACATGTAAAGTGAATCCTGATTGACTCTCCATTAGCATCAGAGGCATGGAATGATGTGAGCATTAGTTTGTGGTATATCAGAATATTATAACCACTGCCCACTCTATTAGAAACACCTAGCTTGTTGGTCTTCATGTAAAGACAGACAGACAGTCAGACAGTAGCTCATTTGCTGATGCACAGTTTGTGTTGGTCATCCTCTAGTCCTTCACTGGTGGTGAACGCTGCCCATGGAACACTGTTGGCTGGAAAGTTTTGGTTAGTGCTCTATTTTCACTGCAGCAGGACCTATGTTGTGTTTAAAAACATCAGCAGTTCTGCTGTGTCTGATCCACTTACACCAGCACAACACACCACCACCACATCAGTGTCACTGCAGTGAGAATGATCCACCACTCAAATAGTACTTGCTCTGTGGTTGTCCTGTGTGGGTCCTGACCATTGAAGAACAGGATGAAAGAAGGACAACAAAGTATACAGAGAAACAGATGGACTACAGTCTGTAATTCTACAACTACAAAATGAACCTGTATGATCAGTGGAATCTTAGACGGTCATTTATTTATTGAGGAAAATCATAAAAGCATAAAAACCTTATCCATCTGTGAAACATGCTGGTGGTAGTATCAGGGTTTGGGCCTGTTTTGTTGCATCTGGGCCAGGATGGCTTGCCATTATTGAATGAACAATGAATTCCTAATTAAAACATTAAATTCTAAAGGAAATTGTCAGGACATCTGTCTGTGAGCTGAATCTCAAGAGAACAAGGGCCAAGGAACAATTAAAGAAGAATAAAATTAATGTTTTGGAATGGCCAAATAAAAGTCCTGACCTTAATGCAATAGAAATGTTGAGGACAGTTGTGAAGCAAGCAGTTCATGAATTCCTCCAAGCTCTTTCCATTGATGAATGAGGGTAGATGGGGGCTGCAATGGATGAGCTACAGGTAGTATTTGTAAACCTTCCAGTTGTCTTAATTTATTGTTTCTGGTAAAATGGTCAGTGAGTGTAGCTATAGGGTAGGTGTACCTAATACATTGGTATTACATAGTGTATAATCAACATTGTAATTGAATGTGTTATAAGTGTGTCACGCTTTGCCCCCTTGTGGTCACAGTTAGTTACACTCCTTTGTTTTGGTTTCAGTTCACTTCCTGGTTTGTCTCGTCATTCATGTTCATATATCACATTACATTACATTGCATTTAGCGGACGCTTTTATCCAAAGCGACTTACAATAGTGGGAAAGTACAGATGCAAAAAAATAATACTAGAGTTGTACTAGTATTTACTAGTACTAGTATACTAGAATTAACATTTCGAATATTGAATGCTGAGTGCATATCAGTACTCATGGGGAGTATTTGGGATCACTAGAGCAGGTGCTCTTTGAAGAGCTCGGTTTTTAGGAGTTTCTTGAGGATTTTTGGCTCGAGAAGTTTCTCGTGGACGAG
>BRDA01048894.1:0-20540 GCA_036984385.1 Crenuchus spilurus | reverse complement strand
ATCAGTCATAGTGGAACCATACTTGGTTGTGTGAAAAGGCTGATGCTTTTTTGATGGGCTGGAGGTTTTTGAGGATCTGGCAACCCTAATCGCAACTCCGTAAACAGAGCTGGTCGTCTATAATTCTTAAGAATAATAATCATATCATAGTTAATTTGACATACAACACACAAGAATAATATTTTTCTTGTAAAATATAAATATAAATATATAATAAAAGTATTATACTCTTGTAAAAAGACAATCGCAACCAGGGTTGCCAGTTGGTGAAAATGCATTCACTGGTAAACCTTCTGAGGGGGGATGCAGGGATTTTTGCACTAAATAGAAAAGAAAATGAACAATATAATGATTTATTTTTTATGCTTTTGTGATTGGCTGCTTTAGATTTTATCAATAGAGAGAGAGATTTTATTTATATAGTATCAGCTTGTGTATGGCAGTTTTCTGGCTGGAGGATTTGGGGGATCTGGCAACCCTTAACGCAACCCTGTGAACAGAGCTGGCCGTCATTAATCCTCATGGACATGAGTGACATGTACCGCAGAAATCCATTGAAGAAAGATTAAGAAACGCCCTAACGTTAGGATAGATACCTTCCCTTCCCTTTGTTAACATGCCGAGGCCGGGGCCGGATAGCACTGTGTAGTCCGTAGGTTGGGTGGCGAGGACGGATGATAGGCTGACGTGTATTTTTTTAATACCATGCAATCTACCCACACTACCTTTGCGATCGACCGGTGCACCGGTCTAATGTTCTTGAGAAATGTAGGGGGCGGCACGGTGGCTTAGTGGTTAGCACGTTCGCCTCTCAGCGCTGGGATCTTGGGTTCAATTCTCCATCTGAGCGGAGTTTCCATGTTCTCCCCGTGTCTGCGTGGGTTTCCTCCGGGGTCTCCGGTTTCCTCCCACAGTCCAAAAACATGGAGGTCAGGTGAATTGGGTACTCTAAAAATTGTCCATGTGTGTGTGTGTGTGTGTCACCCAGCGATGGACTGGCGCCCTGTCCTGGGCTTAGTTGAATGGTGTAATGCACTGCCCTGCGCCCAGTGAGGGGGTAGGGGACTAACCGCGACCCTGATAAGAATTAAGCGGGTGTGATAATGAATGAATGAGAAATGTAGGAAGTACTGCCAGGGGATAAATGACCGAGAACGGAGCCTTATGTATCATGCATGTAATGCCTCTTGCATCACTTGCCAAATTGGCTAGTAAGTTTTTATTAACACCCGCCAAAATGATTTCTAAATGTTAAATGTTAATTTAGAACCCTGCATGCAATGTGTGAAAACCCCATTTTTCTCTATAAACAAAGAGCTCTCACATGAAGAAAGACCTCTCAATTGAGTGTTCATATATATGACATGAATATTCAATGTAGGGTTAGTGGCTGAGTGTAAACACAGTGTCACCTCACATTAGTTAAGCTTTAGAAATAAAAACACATACAATGTCTAAAAACTGTAATAACCAGTGTGTAGCCAACACCTCTGTTTATTCAGTTCTGAGCTCAAAACTCTTGGCTAGAAATGTTTAGAGTGTTTTCACAATATATCAGCACATCTGAAAACAGGTTTTCGGAAAGTCTAAGTTTAGAGCAGATTTATTCAAAATATAGATTTATGACACTGTTATAGTTCTGACACTGTTGTTGCTGAGTTTTTGCTAACAAAAGCCTGTGTAACACTTTTGGGGAAAATAATTTTAGATGGGTGTAATTTACAAAAAGTGAGGGCATTTCAGACTACATCAGTGTCTGAAAAAACTTTAGATGCCAGAGGGTTAATTACTTCACTAATACACTTCATGCAAATCATTAAGAACAACAGCTCCTCTGTGATTTTACCAAACTCAACACTCATCTCACCATCCAATATAGACACGTTTCCATGATATTCCCAGTCTAATTCAAAAATGAATATTGTCTTATTAGAGAATATAGTCAGTAAAACAGCAGCCACTATTTCATTTCAGGCTGAATGGTTTAACCAGGGTGTCCACAAAATTAGCAAAAGATTCAATACATATATATATATATATATATATACTTAATTCTTAACTTGTTAAAATGGTCTTTGGTATGGTAGTAAAAAGAGCAGGTCAGTGTCTTTTTTCTTGGAGATCTGTGCAGGTAATTCAGGCCCGTAGGAGGGTTACAGGCTTTAAGGCCTATAGGATTACACAAAGTGAGAGCAGGGAAGACTCACTGTGTGAACAGGCACAAACTCACACAGAGCACAGACAGACACTCACCCAAGAGACCGCTTAAACATCAGTGGAGGGAGAGTGTGTGTGTGTGTGTGTGTGTGTGTGTGTGTGTGTGTGTGTGTGTGTGTGTGTGTGTGTGTGTGTGTGTGTGTGTGTGTGTGCGTGTGTGTGTTGCAACAGTCAGACACTGTAGTTGATATGTTCTCCAGCTGTCTGAGCTGGCCCAGGGGGTTGTGGGATATGCCAATTTAAACTGCATTCTCTCTCACTGCTTACTTCAGAGCATAATTTAAAAAAACAACATGTTCAGCACATAAATACATAAATACATACACGTGGTCTGTGCAAAAATGATGGAATATAAAATATTTTATGTGTGAAATTAAGCAAATAATTATCCCATCATTTTTCCCAATAAAAATCCCATCATTCATCCCTCCAGAGAATTCAAATTTGATCCAGTGTGATGACACGCCTGATTCAAGATGTCAAGGCAAAAAAAAAAAAAAAAAAGTCATGCATTGCCATCAACTTCTGCCCACTCTGTTACACCACCACCAAAGGACAACAGTGGCTGAGGCATAGTACTCTCCACCACATCTCCAACACCATGAATCGACTTTCATCAGTGAACAGCACTGAGGCCCACTGGTCCCTCGTCCAGTATAAATGCTCCCTGACCAATGCAAGATGATGCCACCTGTGTCTGGTGGTGTGGTCAGGTACCCTTACAGGTCGTCTAGTACACAGACCACGCTGATGTAAACATTTTTGAATGGTCTGACATGACACTTGGGGGCCTCGCACTTCCCTTAAGTGTGACTGGAGTTGTGTGGCATTATCATCCGGTTCTGCAGGGCACTGTTCACAGTGAAGCGGGCATCAGTGTGTGATGTGACTATAAAGGACGTCCACTTCTGTGCCTTTCTGTGACTCTTCCAGTCTCTCTGTAAGCTCTGTATCAATTAGTTCACAAGACATTGCACTTTGCATTGTTACTTTATTATAAGCTGTATGTATATTCAAAAAGTTGGTCAACCTGAGATCTCATTAGGAACTTGGGAGCCTGGCAACATAGGAATGACCTGATTTGTGCACATATGATGATTTAGGAAAGCAGTCCTAATTTTATGACTGTTAGCTTATATTGTTTGTTAGCTAAATTAGCGTCGTAGCACCAATGTGAAACTAAAAGAAGCAAACTTCAGTCACAAAAATTGTGATGATTTATGAATGCCCAATGCTAACTGATAAATATAAACTTAACTTTTAGCTATATTAGCCTTGTACCACAAGTGGAAAAAAATAGATGTCTGATGCTAAACACATAGGTTTGCCACCCGTCCCGTAAAATACAGAATCCTTATCTTTGAACTAAAAGTCGCATTCCGTATTGAACCGATAAGGGAGGCAATTTGTTCTGTATTTTATACCTGTATACTTGTTGTGAATTTTTGCCGCTATGCTCCTGGTTAGAGAACATCAAGTTGTGCAAAAAGTACTGAAACACTGAACAGTTGGACATGTGCATTCAAAAGTTTAGAGACAATCCCATTAAGTTCACCTGTAAAGGTTAGAGTACATTTTAGGTTTATCCTGAAATTTCACCCAAAAGCCAAATATCCTGTATTTACATGTTTGTAAAAGTAACGAGGTGGCAGTGGTGAGATGCCACACAATTCAGCAGGACCTGCAAACTCACACCTGATTTTTGATGTAAATAGTTGTATAGAGCTTTATTTGATCTCTTTTTTACCATCATAAGCTCACACTTACAACATATGTTAACATTTTAAATCTTTAAAAATCTTCATTGAGCATGTTTGTATATATTGCATAGAAACATTATTTTTCAAATATGATTTTATTTTTTGCGTCTGTTTTATTCAGTATGTTGATAGAGCATATTAACATAATGAAGTTTTTTAAGGTGGTTTATATGATGCAAAATCTAAAGTAATTAAAAATTTTACAAAATAGCCCAAGATCCATAAGGGTTAACATATATTCACCACGGATCATTTTCTAAATACAAAGTCAGAAATATTTTACTTTCTCCTGTAAGGTTTTTGGAGAAAATTTATTTTTTAGCTAAAAAAAATCACCAAACACTGTAAAACTTACTTGTCTTAAATGAAACCTGTTATACATTCACTGCTGCTTTGTGGATTTTCTTGCACTGCACATGTGCTACTTAGATGCCTGTAGATTTACGGGAAACTCTCAAATGGCTGATAAAGTTTCAGCCACTGACCCCCCCTCCTTTTCTACAACCCCCAAACTGGTACACCGACCCCCAAAGCCCAATTAAAATTTCTTAAATCCTCACAAAAGCTCATGTTACTGCCAGCCGGCAGGAGATAACATTTCAAAACAGGCAGTAAGGGAAGAAATAAAAGTATTTGAAGCTGAGGAATTCAGGGTTGATGGATGAACTTGAAGAAGAGAGATGTATGTAAAATTGAGGGATGTATTTAAAGTACAAGGATGTATTTGAGGTTGTATTATGTGACATTTGTAATGTATCTGATGGTGTAGTTTGCAATGAATATGAGGCTGAGAGATGTATTTGAGGTTGAAGTTTGTGATGTATTTGAGGTTGAAGTTTGTGATATATTTTAAGCTGAGGGATGTATTTGAGGTTGAGGTTTGTGATATATTTGAAGCTGATGGATGTATTTGAGGTTGAAGTTTGTGATGTATTTGAAGCTGAGGGATGTATTTGAGGTTGAAGTTTGTGATGTATTTGAAGCTGAGGGATGTATTTGAGGTTGAAGTTTGGGATGTATTTGAAGCTGATAGATGTATTTGAGGTAGAGGTCTGCGATGTATTTGAGGTTGAGGTTTGTGATGTATTTGAAGCTGAGGGATGTATTTGAGGTTGAAGTTTGTGATGTATTTGTAGCTGATGGATGTATTTGAGGTTGAGGGTTGTGAGGTATTTGAGGTTGAGGTTTGTGATGTATTTGAGTTTGAAGTTTGTGATGTATTTGAAGCTGATGGATGTATTTGAGGTTGAGTTTTGTGATATATTTGAAGCTGAGGGATATATTTCAGGTTGAAGTTTGTGATATATTTGAAAGCTGAGGCAAATATTTGAGGTTGAAGTTTGTGATATATTTGAGGTTGAGGTTTGTGATGAATTTGAAGCTGAGGGATGTGTTTGAGGTCAAGGTTTCTGATGTATTTGAGGTTGAGGTTTGTGATGTATTTGAGGTTTAAATTTGTGATCTATTTGAGGTTGAAGTTTGTGATGTATTTGAAGATGATGGATGTGCTTGTGGTTGAGGTTTGTGATATATTTGAAGCTGAGGGATGTATTTGAGGTTGAAGTTTGTGATGTATTTGAGATTGAGGTTTGTGATGTATTTGAGGTTGAAGTTTGTGATGTATTTGAAGCTGAGGGATGTGTTTGAGGTAAAGGTTTCTGATGTATTTGAGGTCGAGGTTTGTGATGTATTCGAGGTTGAAATTTGTGATCTATTTGAGGTTGAAGTTTGTGATGTATTTGAAGATGATGGATGTACTTGTGGTTGAGGTTTGTGATATATTTGAAGCTGAGGGATGTATTTGAGGTTGAAGTTTGTGATGTAGTTGAGATTGAGGTTTGTGATGTATTTGAGGTTGAAGTTTGTGATGTATTTGAGGTTGAGGTTTGTGATGTATTTGAAGTTGAGGTTTGTGATGTATTCGAGGTTGAAGTTTGCGATGTATTTGAGGTTGAGGTTTGCGATGTATCTGAAGCTGATGGATGTATTTGAGGTTGAGGTTTGTGATGTATTTGAGGTGGAGGTTTGTGATGTATTTGAAGCTGAGGGATGTATTTGAGGTTGAATTTTGTGAAATATTTGAAGCTGAGGGATGTATTAGAGGTTGAAGTTTGATGTATTTGAAGACGATGGATGTATTTGAGGTTGAGGCTTGTGATGTATTTGAGGTTGAGGTTTGTGATGTATTTGAGGTTGAGGTTTGTGATGTATTTGAGGTTGAAGTTTGTGATGTATTTGAGGTTGGAGTTTGTGATGTATTTGAAGCTGAGTGATGTATTTGAGGTTGAAGTTTGTGATATATTTGAAAGCTGATGGATGTATTTGAGGTTGAGGTTTGTGATATATTTGAAGCTGAGTGATGTATTTGAGGTTGAAGTTTGTGATATATTTGAAAGCTGAGGGATGTATTTGAGGTTGAAGTTTGTGATATATTTGAAAGCTGAGGGATGTATTTGAGGTTGAAATTTGTGATATATTTGAAGCTGAGGGATGAATTTGAGGTTCAAGTTTGTGATATATAAATGAAGCTGAGGGATGTATTTCAGGTTGAAGTTTGTGATGTATTTGAGGTTGAGGTTTGTGATGTATTTGAGGTAAAGGTTTCTGATGTATTTGAGGTTGAGGTTTGTGATGTATTTGAGGTTGAAATTTGTGATCTATTTGAGGTTGAAGTTTGTGATGTATTTGAAGATGATGGATGTATTTGTGGTTGAGGTTTGCGATATATTCGAAGCCCAGGGATGTATTTGAGGTTGAGGTTTGTGATGTATTTGAGGTTGAGGTTTGTGATGTATTTGAAGCTGATGGATGTATTTGAGGTTGAGGTTTGTGATGTATTTGAGGTTGAAGTTTGTGATATATTTGAAGCTGATAGGTGTATTTGTGGTTGAAGTTTGATGTATTTGAAGCTGATGGATGTATTCGAGGTTGAGGTTTTTGATACATTTGAGGTTGAGGTTTGTGACGTATTTGAAGCTGAGGGATGTATTTGAGGTTGAAGTTTGTGATGTATTTGAAGCTGAGGGATGTATTTGAAGCTGATGGATGTATTTGAGGTAGAGGTTTTTGATATATTTGAGGTTGATGTTTGTGATGTATTTGAAGTTGAGGGATATATTTGAGATTGAAGTTTGATGTATTTGAAGCTGATGGATGTATTTGAGGTTGAGGTTTGTGATGTATTTGAGGTTGAGGTTTGTGATGTATTTGAAGCTGATGGATGTATTTGAGGTTGAGGTTTGTGATATATTTGAGGTTGATGTTTGTGATGTATTTGAAGTTGAGGGATATATTTGAGATTGAAGTTTGATGTATTTGAAGCTGATGGATGTATTTGAGGTTGAGGTTTGTGATGTATTTGAGGTTGAGGTTTGTGATGAATTTGTAGCTAAGGAATGTATTTGAGGTTGAGGTTTGTGATTTATTTGAGGTTGAGGTTTGTGATGTATTTGAGGTTGAAGTTTGTGATGTATTTGAGGTTGAGGATTGTGATGTATTTGAAACTGAGGGATGTATTTGAGGTTGAAGTTTGTGATGTATTTGAAGCTGAGTGATTATTTGAGGTTCAGGTTTGTGATGTGTTTGAAGCTGAGATGTCTCATGCATTTGAACTTATTAATTTGTTTGTGACCGAGCAATGTCCTCAGTAAAAGGATCATATCAATCTAAATAATCTCCAATCAAACTGCTACCAAAATTGGACAAGAATATGTTGCATCACTATCACATATCCATGTCTATTTGAGATTAATTATCAATTTGTCACAGTTTGAGGTAAGTTTGTGATGATTTATTCATTCAGTTAGGACAATGCTAAAAGCTAGTGTATAAGCTTCCATTACTCAGCAACATATATCTCATATCTCCAGTGTAAAACTAAAGAAGCAGGCTTCAGATATCAAATATGTCTTTGCTGCTAAACTGCTTTTCAGATAAGGGGATGGTTGGTAAATTAGATTTTTGGCTCAAGATTATTTACAGGAAATGAAGTCTGACCTGGGCTGTGTGCACACAAGCCCAAACTGAATAGCTCAGTGCATGTTCCAGTGCTGTAAAGGACCACTTGTCTCTCTGACTCCCATTAGAGGATTCAAACCGGTCATATCCGGGCAGTTCTGCGGTCAGGGACACCATTCCTCTCTCTTTCCACTTCAAGCAGACACAATTCCCAATCTGAAGGATTCTGTGGAGCTTTACACTCAGGAGACTCAATCCCACCACACACACACACACACACACACACACACACGATTCCCAAAACTGCTACAAAGCAAGTAAGAGCAATAATTGGCAGTGCTCATATATTTGGAAAGGCCAGTTTTTTTTAGTAATGCTCACCATTTACTTACACTTATTTTCAATAATAATAATAATAATAATAATAATAATAGTAATAATAACAATAACAACGACACCATCCATTTACCAAAGGTTCACTTTACAGTTGCAGACTGTAGCTTCCATCTAACTCATGTGTCAATAGAAAGGAACCACCACAGGATCATACAATTTGGGTGACCATTCCAACAAGTGATGATCCAGTTCTGGCCAACATTTACTATAGTAATTGGTCCACATACTGCCTTTAAATGTCAGCACTGAGTTAGGACTTGAATTTGGGTGGTAGAACTCAAGCATCAGTTGATATAACCCATAACTAAGGGATGATGAGGCTGACTGGCTACAGATGTGCCTGTTTTGGCCAAAAATATAAATGACATTCAAACATTTAACATTGTAGTTTGTATTTGGGCCTTATGTAGCCATGAATTACATGACAACCCACTACAGTCAGGCCATCAATACAGTCATCACTGCCGTACCTGACTGATAAATGCCTTACTTGGTCCAGAAATGTCTGCTATCTGAGCAGCAGGGACACTGATATAACATTACCAGCACAGTAAGTGTTCCTAATAAACTGACGTCTTTTGTGTGCGCCTGACATACGAGCAAACCCTCCACATGGATACAATTTTCGGAGTTGGGGGCTAATTTAGATTTGGGCATGGGCCTTTTGCAAAACAATATATTACAGCCATTATGGTGCTTACAGTGTGAGTGCAGTTGTTTAGCCGTTAGCGTGAGTTTGAAAAACCCAAACTCTGTGGTTGTTTCAGCGCTGTGTCCTAACCTGGCCCCGTTAAACCCTGCATTCAGCGGCCCCTCCGCTCCTCTAATTACTTAACAGCAAGCAATCAGCTGTAATTGGCCCAAATGACCATGCGTTTGGTGCTGGCCTGAAATAGCCCATTAAAAAATGTTATTTGCTGAACAATGTGACTGACAGGTCCTCCTTCATGGTTAAAAAACATTTACTCTGGGGTCTTATCTTTTCATTTGGGCCTCTGTAAGTGCAGCCTGTTATTCATCTCTGTGTGTGTGTGTGTGTGTGTGTGTGTGCGTGTGTGTGTGTGTGTGTGTGAGAGAGAGAGAGAGAGAGAGAGAGGCTGAGTGAATTCTCTCTGTGTTAATGACAAGTTTCATAGCTGGGGGATCACAAATAGCAGCATGTTTAGTAGGACGTCCCAGTACATACACTATACTTGCAGCATTTGAGCTCCACCTAGTGGTGGGTTTTATTTATTCCAGGCTTAATCAACAGGTCAGTGACCTGTAAAGTATAAAATCAATCATGTAAAAATGCTTATTTACTTTCCAAACAGACTCTGTGCCAACTGCAAATGCATTTCACTTTGAGGTCAGAACATCAGTACATGGTGTCTCTACATGACAATGGAAATATGTGACATTATTAGTAAAGCTGTGATACTTAAAATGCTTCTTATGAGACTAACAAACAACATGAAGATAAAAAGTTTTCCAATATATGAAATTACACTTAGGATGTAGGACAAACTGAGCTTGTTTAAAGACAACATAGCTTCACATTTTTACAAATGAGTCTGTTTTTTTTTATTGCTCGGCACAGTAATAAAAAGCACAACTTCACAATTGAGGGAATTACTGCTAATTGTCTTATTTTGTGAGTAAAGTCAAAGTTTTCTCCCATTGTTGTGATGTCAGTGCCCTTCAATAACAACTGCCTAGAAAAGAACATTATTTAGACAAAACCTGCTCTTCATACCAAGAAGATTAACATGATATTTAGATTAGATTTAACTTTTCCTCAATGTGATTTTTCACAACAGAATTTGACCTCCACATTTAACACATCCCTGCAGTGAAACACACACAGTAGTGAACACACTAGGCTGTGAGAACATGTGCCTAAAGTGGTGGGCAGCCCTATCCATGGCACCCGGGGAGCAGTTGTGGGTTGGGTGCTTTGCTTAAGGGCACTTCAATCATGATGTGCCCAGGGATGAAACTGGCAACCTTCTGGTCACAAGACCAGATTCCTAAACACCAGACCATGGCTGACATGCATTAGAGCATTGCAGATTTATGATAAATAAATATACGCAGTAGAAATGTTCTGCATGCTAATGTAGTGATTTAATCTTTGCAAACCTCTGTGGTGTCATTTGTACTTCTCATCCCATACCTGGTTTGGTTAATCAATACTTCACTATGTTAAAGCGTCTGGAATCAAACTTTGCTCTTCAAACTATCTCATAAGCTTCCTTTTCAAAACAGTTAGTTTTTATGGCATTTATGTTTGTTTCTATTTATTTGTATTAGTTTATATGGATGTACAAAGTATATATGGATTACTGTTAAACACGTGTATGACCAAGAAACATGATTAAGTAACATGTTTAGGTGCCTAAACATGATTCAACCAAATTGATTTTCAGATTGTTTTGAATGAAAACTAAGAAGATCCAATGAAAGCATCTATTTCTTATTTACAGCGTCTATATTTTTTAACAACCTGCCATATTGTTATTATATTTCCTTTACTTTAGCTCATCCTATTTGTGTATTCAGAATATTTGTCACTGGACTGTGGTATAAATTCACACACACACACACACACACACACACACACACACACACACACACACACACACACACACACAAACACAAGCTGAAAATGCTCTCCTGACCTCTAATTAACATAGCCATCATCACACAGAGACTGCTGCGAACACACAAGAACAGCACAAATAAACCAGTGGCTACAGACAGAGCGAGGAGAAACACTGAGAAAGAGAGCGAGCAGTCACTTCTCATTTCCTCAGCACGCTCGACGTGGATCTGATTTATACACTGGAGTCTAAACAGCAATCATCTAACCGGCTCCATTCACTTCTACTTTAGACGATGGGAGAGCGGGGATTTTGTAAACTTAATGAATCTGATGCTGCCTGTCATAATGAAGGAACTTTGTCAACTGTTTGCATTCAAAATGTAGGTCAACAATGAATTTCCACATAAAATGAAATAAATTAAGTCTTGGGATTCACCCATCAGACCAGCCTGAACAAATCTCCTGGCTGGCATAAAAACACAGAGGATTGTAGTCAACAGAGCACAAAGTGCTAGCTTGAGACTCTTTGCTAGGTTTTGTTTGATATTGACATATAAAAATCATATTTTAAAAAACTGAGCTGGGCGGGACGACATATGAACATTTGCAGAGATTGTACATCTGTACAGTTGTGTGACTGAGCATAGTGATGAGCAACATGTTGCTGTAGTGTTTTGTGACTGAATCCAGTGTCGGTGTCAGTTCAGTGAGATGTAGAAGCTCAGTTTAGTTGTAGTTTAGTTTATGGACTACAGTGTGAGGTGTCTATGTACTGTTGTTGAGGAGCTACAGCTCAAATCAAATCAAATTTTATTTATAAAGTGCTTTTTACAACTGATGTCATAAAGCAGCTTTACAGGGCTAGTAATAACAAACACCAAATCATTAATCCCTAATCCCAGGTGAGCAAGCCAGCGGCAACAGTGGCAAGGAAAATCTCCCTCAGGGCTGGAGGAAGAAACCTTGGGAGGAACCAGACTCACATGGGGGACCCATCCTCCTCTTGTCTACTAAATATAAGTTCGTGATAAATCATAATCATGTGATGTTGTTGTAATGCTCAGGTGAACTGATATGGTGACAGTAGTGGGACAGGAATGATGATGACAGTGGTAGCAATGATAACAGCCAGCAAAGTTCATATAAACTTCAATGTGGGCAGTAGAGTAGGGCATCTGGAACAGGTCGCAGTAGTTGGTTGTTGGTGGGCAGCTGATCCAGGGAATCGTCATGCAGAGAATAGTAATCAATCTTCCATCAGCCTTGGACCCGAACGGTGGGTAATCACTCACTTGAAAAAAAGACAAAGATCAAATTAGTTCAGGTTGGATTTATAGAGCAGGGGGATTATGAGACATATCAGAGTGTGGCTATTGACTCCGGCAGAAAAATCTTGAACAGATTACCTAAAAGGAGAGAGCCAGAAGGTAAACAGGCATGGAAGCTCCCCAAGACACTGGCATCCCACTGTTCACCGTCAACAAACCTGAGTGATCGCGTGAGCAGCGGTTTGACAGCCCCAGCATCTCAGTTCACTACAAATCTCTACGCCAGTGCACCCCTGGACCTACAACCTTTCTATAATGTAAAGTATTAATTACCAAAAGCTAAACTAAACAGTTTTCAGCCTAGTCTTAAAGGATGAGACTGTGACTTGATAATTTGGGGAACAATCAGCACTGGTGAAGAAGCTGTTTGAGTGTTGTGTTGTGCTGGTTTTGATGGTCCTGAGTCCTCTTCCAGATGGGAGTGTCTGGAAGAGGTGATGTCCAGGATATGAGGGGTCAGTCCTGATTTTGCCAGCGCACTTCCACACTCTGTTGGTGCAGATATCCTGAAGTGTTGGCAGATACAATCTAATGATCCTCTCTGGTGTCCTGATGATGCTCTGGAGTTTGGTTCCTTTTTGGGAGGTGGAAGAAACAAGACCAGGTGGTTATGGATGCTGTGAGGATCATGCTCCATGATCACTGTGTAGACCTGGATCATCAGGGTCTGTGGCAGGTTGAATTTCTTGAGATGTCTCAAGAAGAACATCCTTTGCTGTGCTTTCTTAGAGATGGAGACTGTTATTCGCACCCACTTTAGGTTGCTGGATATGGTGGTGCACAGGAAGTTGAGTGCCTCCACAGTGGAAACTGCAGAGCTGTTGATGTAAAGGGGAAGGGGAGGTGTGTTGGAAATTCATCACCATATCTACAGTTGTTCCTGTGTTGAGATGCCCACAAGAAAGCCACACAATGCAGCAGGACTTGCCAATGTTGCCCCAAGTGGAGGAAAAGGAGCCTTACACATGCATTTTGTTATAAATAGCTGTATCTAGCTTCATTTAGTCAATTTTTACCGTTATACAGTATGTATAGCATTTCTTTATAATCTTTTGCTTAATCCTGATCAGGGTCGCAGTGAGTCCCCTACCCCTTCACCAGGCGCAGGGCATGGTTTGTATAACATTTTTTATCTTTACATGTTTTATTTAAGCAGGTTTTTGATAACACTGACATTACAGTTATTTTCAATGTGGTATATAAAGGCAACATCCAAAGTGTGCAAAAACAGAAACACTAACCCAAGATCTCCAGGAGCTTTGCTATTAACAATAAATAGCAGGGGAAATGATCATGCTAGCAAGAGTTAAATGATCTAAAATCTACATTTTATTAATTATGATTTTAGAAACACTACAGGAGAAAAGCTGACCTCCCCACCAAATGTCACTGTATAATTCACATCTTATGGGACCCTAGGGGCCTTGTGTAAGAATTGGCACCTGCAAATGGCTAGGCTAGGCCAGGGTAAGCTTGGCACAGCCCGGTTTCTCCTCTGCAGGAGAAAATAAACCACAGAGCCCAAGCGCAAAGTGTCCAGGTCAGTGTCAGGGCCAGTCACTAGCTTTCCCAGCACTGATGGATGCTGCACGTTTGCTGAATGGGGAACAGTGTCCCACCCTGGGCTGCGGTTAGTTGGTATAAGCACGCAAATAACCACACTCGTGAGTGTGCATAAGGCTACACACACACATTCACACACGTTTTCCTGCTTGAGCATGTTACAGAGACAGGAAGGTCAAAGCTAAGAGATATTGTATGTACGGTGTGCAAAAGTCAGTTACCTAATCCACACAGCTGAAATTTCCCTTTTCTGCTGCCAAAAACCTGTAGATGTGTCTGTCCCCCTGTCTGTCTGGTGGGGGAGGAGGTTACTCACTGAGGAAGAGAGACAGAGATAGTGAGTGAGAGAGAAAGAGAGAGAGAGACTGTCCACCTATATTGTCTGGCAGACATCCAGGAACATTCTGTACCATTCATGTGGCTGGTGAGGAAATGGAGTGTACATTTCTCTACACACCTTACAGTACACACACACACACACACACACACACACACTTATACAAACTTCTGTACACGACTCAACACGGTTAAACATAACCAGCTGCTCTCTGTGCTCTGATAGCCTTTTTCAATACAGAAAAAGAGTGAGAGAAAAATGAGAAAGTGGAAAGGGAGAGTATATACAAAAGAGTAAAAGACAGAGAGAAAAAAGAAAAAGGGATAAGAGAAATAGTGAAAAAATGAAAAAAGAGAAAGAAACAAATAAAGTGTATGTATAAAAGACTAAAAAGACAAAAAGAGAAAGAAAGAAATTGGGACAAAGTAAAAGACAGAATGAAAAAGAAAGGAAAAGAAAGTGAAAGAAAAAGTATGAATGAAGAAAACAAAGAAAGAAAAAGGGGAAAAATCAGTGGCAATGATGATAAAGAATAGTTAGAGGATGAGGGAAAGAGATACAGAAGACAAAAAAGATAGTAAAAGAACTGAAGGAAAGAAAGAAAGAAAGAAAGAAAGGCAGAAAAAAGAAAAGGGGAAAGATCAAGGGCAGCAATGAAAAAAAGAGATAGAGGATGAGAGAGAAAAACAGAGGACAAGAAAGGGAGAACAGGACAGTAAACAGGTGAACTGGAGAAAGAAAGAAAGAAAGAAAGAAAGAAAAGTGAATACAAGCGAGTGAATGAGAGAAAGAAAAAAAGTGGGATACAAATAGACTTGATGTTACTTTCTGTGAACAGAACGTGTGATGTTAGATGTTTTATTTGTGATTATAAACTGCAGTGACATCACACTGAAGTGGAACAGTAATGATATGAGATCTGCACTTTAAAGCTGAACGTACATACACACAAACTAACATGGAAACTTTACAGCAATGAAAGCAGATCCTGTTCCCTTCTTTCTTTCTCCTCTAAGCATCTCTCGGTGCTCCCTGCCTCTCAGGTGTCCTGTCATCGCTGCATTTGGACGGATGCTGTCAGACAGCTTGAACTGATTGAGAGCGTTCTGCTCAGTAATGAAACAGCTAGCACTATTAGAACAGAAATAACCCCCATTAAAACTGCATGAGGGATCACTTCAGCAAGCCCGGGCCTATTATACATAACCAACACATATGGCATGCAGTCTAGTTCACATTCACTCTAAATCTCTCTCGCTCACTCTCTCTCTCTTTTTTTTTTTTTTACAAGCCAGCAGTTATTGCAATCATTTCTTCTCTTCATAAAGGCACATTGATTTGCGAACCTGGAGTTCCGCCTTGCCTCCGCTTTTGTCCAGCTCGTAAAAGAAGTGAGTTTTACAGTAAAAAAAGAGAATAACGCAGTCTGTTGTGGGAAATCTGGTCCGAACTTGCAAAAAGCTGGACTGGGCGCGCCGGAGAACGACTCAGCAGAAACATCGGGCAATTAGAGGCGCTGGAGGAACAACGCAAGGCCATAAACACCAGTTATGAGATGTTATGAATTAGCATCATTCAAAACTAATATCTGAAGTGCACTGCTAAGCTTTGGAGTTGAATATACCCACGACCCATACAGTGTAGTGTATGACAGCCAGGTCCGGGGAAATGAAAGAGAAATAAAAAAGGCGTGGTAAAAACGAATAATTATTATTCAAGTCTGTGAACTGCTTCACATTAGGGATAATGAGGTGTAATGAGACTATTCTGAGAGCATAAGAGAATATTAAACTGCACACATTTTTAATTAAGTAGAAACAAAATGTGCTGTTCAGCACTAGTACTGTGTATTGGTGTAACGTTGGATGCTGTGAGGTAGGCAGACACACTTGCAGAGAGATGATTTAATAAAAGGCACACAAAGCCTTAAGAAAAGAGACAGTGTTACATCTACACAGAACAGAACAGTACAGAACAATGAGTCGCCCAAGACAGAGACACATGAGGGCTTATACACGTAATGGCACACAGGTGATCACAATGAGGAACACGGCATTACATGGGCAGGACAATGGTGGAGACTTAAAAACACAGACAAACAAGTGACAGTTGGCAAGAACCGGGGAATATGATACATATCATGATACCTATGATCCAATATTTTGTGAAATACTGTCATGCTGTAAGCAATGCAATATACTATGATTTTGTAATATCCATTTATCCAATATCCATAATAAGACTGAAGACCTAGCTGTTGGGGGTTTAAGCTTAATAAAAAATTAACAGTCCGCCAGTCTTTACATGTAAACAGTGTCAATCTATACTGGGTTCTTGAGAATCCATATAGTATCACAAAACAATATTTGATACTCAAGTGTATTGACTTGCACAATTATTAGTATCAGGCATCTATTTTTTCCACTTGAGGTACAAGGCTAATATAGCTAAAAGTTAAGTTTATATTTATCATTTAGCATGGGGCATTCATAAATCATCACAATTTTTGTGACTGAAGTTTGCTTCTTTTAGCTTTACATTGGTGCTACGATGCTAATTTAGCTAACAAACAATATAAGCTAACAGTCATAAAATTAGCACAGTGTTAACTGCCTTCTTAAATCACCATATGTGCACAAATCAGGTCACTCCTATGTTCCCGGGCTCCCAAGTTCCCAATGAGATCTCAGGTTCGCCAACTTTTTGAATATACATACAGCTTATAATAACAAAGTAACAATGCAAAGTGCAATGTCTTGTTAACTAATTGACTAATAGACTCAAATGTTTC
The DNA here is from genome assembly GCA_036984385.1 of Crenuchus spilurus. Taxonomy (NCBI): domain Eukaryota; kingdom Metazoa; phylum Chordata; class Actinopteri; order Characiformes; family Crenuchidae; genus Crenuchus; species Crenuchus spilurus. The sequence goes on along the minus strand of BRDA01048894.1, from coordinate 3,607 downwards.
TAATAAATGTGCTGCTTCAGTTAGAATTGGTATTTAAACACCCAAGTGTCACGTCAGACCATTCAAAACCGTTTAAATCAGCGTGGTCTGTGTGCTAGACAACCTGTAAGGGTACCTGACCACACCACCAGACACAGGTGTCATCATCTTGCATGGGCCAGGGACCATTTACGCTGGATGAGGGACCAGTGGGCCTCAGTGCTGTTCACTGATGAAAGTCAAGTCACACTGAGCAGAAATTATGCCAATGATGTTGGAGACGTGAAGGAGACGCTGTGCATCAGCCCCTGTTCTCACCAGATGGGTGGTAGTGGTGGTGTTAGTCAATGCAGAACTGCTCTACACTGTGTGAATGGTACAGTGACAAGCCCAGACTACTGTAATAACATCATTAATCCAGTCATTGTGCCTCTGCATGAATAGCACAGGCCTCATTTCAACATAGATGACAATTCTCCAGCTCATTGAGGTTACATCATTAGAGGACGGCTGCTGGAGACTGGGGTACCTCAAATGGAATGACCTGTACTTTCTCCAGATCTCAATCCTATAGAAAACCTATAGGATCAGCTTCTTCATGTAGAGGGACGTAACTCTGAACCCCAGAACCTCAATGACCTGAGGGCCTCCAATAGAGTGGGATGACAATGAGTGGTTAGCACGTTCGCCTCTCAGCTCTGAGGTCTTGGGTTCGAGTCCCCATTTGAGCAGAGTTTCCATGTTCTCCCTGTGTCTGTGTGGGTTTCTTCCCACAGTCCAAAAACATGGATATCAGGTGAATTGGCTACTCTAAAATGACCCGGGTGTGTGTGTGAATGTGTATGTATGTATGTCTGTATGTATCAGTGTTAATTTTGTTAACGATAATTATAACAAAAAATATTAGTTGACTACCATTTTTTCACGACAAAAACGAGACAAGAACTAAATAAAAACTAATATTTTAAAATGAAAACTATGACTAAAAGTATTAGACTTTTCGTCGACGAATAAAAACGAAATTTTACGAAAAACGAAAAACGAAAAACGAAAGTTTAACAACACAACGTGCTGCCATCACTGCTGCAGCTTGTACAGAAAAGAAGAAGTGATTTATGGAGTAATTTCACTTTCGCTGCCACACAAAACAAAACAGAGCAAAGTTTGTGGATTTAAAATAACTGGGAAAAACACTACGAACCTCAAGAGGTCCTCAGTTCTCACCACCACGAGCTTTACAAAAAGGTAAGCTAACGTAGCTAATGTAACTAGTTAGCTAGATGTTAACTAGTTAGCTAACGGTGATGAATATGTATATCTGATATGTTTCATGTTTCATTTTTGAATTTTGTTTCAGTGTAGAAAAGGGAAGTGTAATCCATTATCATTATTTTAGGTGTTTAGGTTAAATAGATCACAAACACGTCTAACTGGAGCCGTAAAACACACATACAGCCTTCGTTTAATTTTAAATACAGTCATATAACGTAACGAAGAGGAAAGGCACGTAAGTCCACATTAAGTGCAAGTTAATGTTAGCCAACAGGAACGAGTAAAAGAAATGAGGAAAGGCCAGCACACCGGAGAAACCCAACTCTTTCCCTCTTAATCTATCCTTTATCGTTTGTGACAGAAAGCTCAGAGGGCAGACTTCTCTCATGTGTCTGTTGTTTGTTATACTGGATATTTACGCAGATATAAATAATTTCTGGTTTTTAAGAGGCTGTGAAGGGATTGCTGTTAATGTGTGTGTTTAGTCACGTTGATACCAAATTGTATTCACATACTACATTTTGTCATGTAAAAGTTAAATAAACGCAAAGTGTTTTAGAAAAAGAAAAATGGGCCAACTTTCTTCCACAATATCTGATGTCATTGTGTTATTAAATGTAAGAAAAATTAAAGACTATTGTTTTATTAAAATAACAGTAAGCAATCTAAAAATAGCTCTAATTAAAAATAGTATAACTAAAAAATACAACTAAAATTAGATTAAATATTTTAAACATTTAATTGACTAAAACTAGACTAAAATGTTTTCAGTTTTTGTCAAGAAAAACGAGACTAAAACTAACAATAACTACATAACTAAAATTTGACTAAAACAAATATACATTTTAGTCAGAAGTAGTGTACTATTTAGTCTGAGTAGTGTACTATTGACAGCTTAATTGAGAAGACACTTAGTCTTGGGAGAGATATGGCTGTCTATATACTGAGATTAATAAATGTGTTATCTGAGCAAATGAGAGCAATGTATGTCTTTATTGAGGTCAAAAGAAGACATGAGACTACTGATATCTTTTTCTTAGGAGAAATATCTAGCACTTAAGCTAAAATTTCATCTGATCTCAAAATTGTCTAGGAGAAATTATGGGAATGTTGGAGATATTTCGTTTTTTTCCTTTCACTTAAAATGTGTGAAGATTTATGCAAGTGAGTAGAACTATGCTAATTTTATGACTATTAGCTACATTTGTTTATTAGCAATATTAACCTTGTAGCTCCAGTGCCAAACTAAACATGCAAGGATAAGACACTAAACATGTCTTGGATGATTGTCTATATTTGATGTGTAGGGAGGAAATGGTGTAATGTTTTTCACCACACTATTCCTTTAATATTCCAGCTATTGACTTAACAATTACTTCATCATAATGTCAGTGCATGTTTGGGAATGTGTGGGAAATGTGGGAACAGTTTAAATTGGATGCTGCTGGTTGTAACAGGAATAAGTGAACTGAAGTCAGGCTGCTGGCGTGTAATGTTGGTTGGAACATTCTGTGTTCAGGTTAAGCACTAAAAGTTTGAGGTGTCAGTTTATTTGCTTTCAATTTGTGTGCATGTAGGTTGAGTTTGGTTGAGCATGTGATGCAACTTCAATCATTTAGTCGTGTGAAAATACTTGAACTTCCTCTGGGTCACCCTGGCTCAAAGTGAAAGAACGTGTTGGTTAATCAAAGCAGCTTGGTGCAGGCATTCTGGCCAGCCTGTGGAAGCACAGATGTTGTAAAAGTGAAAAAAAAAAACTGTACATAAGCCAAAAAAGACCAATAAACATGGCAGAGTTTAGACAGCTCATCATTAAGAGGTAGGGAGAGTAGATCATCCTCAGGTAAAGCATTGTTGCTGTAATTAAAAAGCAAATGTTTTAAGAAGCACACAGAGGAAAATGTAAGCACTCAAAGCTTTCTCTTTCAAAGCTCAGGAGACATAATATAAATTCTTGAAAAATCCCATAGGAGAAATAGTGTGAAATAAAAAGACACAAAAGATATTACCAAAACTGAGAAGACTCTAAGTCCTGGATGAGATATGTTTCAATTTGTATTAAAAGTCCTGTCTTTAGTAAATATGAGTGGAACTTTTCTCCTTAACATAATCAGTGCAAGTTAAAGTGCCTTACTCACTAATATACAAGTACTTCAGTACAAATTAAAGTACATTACTTGCTGATATAATTCAATACAAGTTAAAATGAGTGTTGGGAATAACAGCGTTAAAAATAATGGCGTTACGTAACGACGTCATTATGTCAGTAATGGGATAAAATAATTAATTACTTTTCCTGTCGTTATAACGCCGTTGACGTTACTGGTCATTAAAAGCGGTCCGTTACTTTATATTG
>BRDA01048882.1:0-11486 GCA_036984385.1 Crenuchus spilurus | reverse complement strand
GTCCAAAGACGTGGAAGACCAAGAATAACCTGGATGGATAACATCAAGACATGGACTGGATTATCAGGTGCCAGCCTGCTACAAGCAACCAGAGACAGATGGCATTGGAGAGAAGTGACTCGTCTGTGCAGCCTACCATCGTGATGACAGTGTGTGACTTGACATGACTATGATTAAAAAAACTCTTAAAAAATGTTTTTCTCAAATATGCGCTTTATTACACAAGAGTGTAATAAAGAGTGTACAAGATATCAGACAACAAATGTACATCAAATAGCAAAAAAACAACATAAAAGTATCCAATATAAAAGGCAAAACAAACAAAGGCTAATGCGAATGAAGTTAATAACTAAGTCAAACAATGCCTAGACTAGTTGAAGCTAATGCTAATCATCAGTTGTTGTGCGGTTCACACTATATGACAGGTCGGTGACACAAAATACATAATTTATCATCTTGGAAAATCACAGAGTATCTTGACTGCTTCCCAAAAACACCTTTTGTCACAAGAACAGAACTAAATACGTGAGAACTAGCGATGCCATGCAGGAGAGACAGTATTTTCCAAAATGGACATCAAGTAACATCAAGAAACAAGCGACATAAGTTTTTTGCAGTGACAAAAGAAAGAAGAAAAAGGAAAGATTATGGATGATAAGATGGATAAAGGCACACGGCCAGCTGAGGTAAATATTTAATAAACATAAACGTACTTGTCTGTTCAGTTCAAACACAGGATAATCCCACCTGTTGCCAGTGTTATTTCATTGATCCATTGCATTGATCATAGATATGATCACATCAATCACATTATTTCTCCAGTGCAATCACAATAACAATAACAGAGAGATTACATCAGCGGTCATGTGGTTCTCTCTCTACGTGATCTCATTGGTTGTAGGTAGTTACTGCTCTTGACTCACAGTTGCCGACTGGATCAGATATTCAGCATGTCAAACATTTGCCGGGCATCTGTGATACATTGGCGATCACTTGGCGATGGCACAGCGAGTCTTTCAGCAGTTCACACCAAACGACTGAGTAATCCCAGATTTGCCTTTGAGCAGAGGTTTCTGTCTGCGATCTACTGTCGGCGACTGGAAAAGTGGGCTAAAATTGTGTAATGTGAACTACGCTTAAGGAGAACTCTATTGCTAATGCAAAGGTTTAAGGCTAAGGCTATGGCAAGTGCTAATGCTAAGGCTGATACTAAAGCTAACAGAGTAACAATGTAACAATGTCACATAATCATGTAGAGAACAGTTGGGTCCAGAAACAAAAATCTGCAGAGGTAGATGCAATGCTGCATGAGAACTGACTGAGATTGTGTGGTAAGACTAAGGAGGTCATTGTGGACTTCAGAAGGAATGCTGACCCACATCCACCCATCCACATCAAGGGGACAGCAGTGGAGCATGTGAGCAGCTTCAAATTCCTAGGTGTTCACATCTCCGAGGACCTCACCTAGACGACCAGCTGCTCCAAGCTGGTCAAGAAGGCTCACCAGTGCCTCTTCTTTCTGAGGGCTCTGAGGAAGAACCACCTGTCCTCAGACATCCTGGTGAATTTTTATTGTTGCACTATTGAGAGCATCTTGACCAACTGCATTACAGAATGGTACGGGTGCTGCTCTGCTTCAGACCGGAAGGCGCTGCAGAGGGTGGTGAAAGCCGCCCAGCGCATCACCGGAGCACCACTTCCTGCCATAGAGGACATCTACTGGAAGTGGTGTCTGAAAAGGGCTGGGAAAATCAACAAAGATCCCAGTCACCCAGCACACAGACTCTTTACTCTCCTGCCCTCTGGGAGGCATTACAGGAGCCTCCGGACTAAGACCACCAGGTACCGGAACAGCTTCTTTCCCACAGCTGTCACACTCCTGAACTCTGCCTCTTAATATCTGAACAACAACTCCAGACTGTATCCCAACACACACCAATAACACATGGACTTAAACACCACTTACTGGCTCTTTCATCTGTTGTATATACTGCCCACCACTGTATATACTGTATAATAATCTACACTGTTCATAAGTACATACTTATATTATTATATTATTTATTATATTGTTTATAACTATTCATATTTATAATCTGTTCATAGTGTGTACATTCATGACCTGTATATACACTCAAATAATTCACTGGACATCTGTAACATACATTTATTTTTTGCTAAGCACTTCTGGATGGATGCAAACTACATTTCGTTGCTTTGTACTTGTGACGTGCAATGACAAAGTTGAAATCTAATTCTAATTCTAAATCTAGATCATATCAACAGTGAGAACAAGAGATAACAAGCACCAGGTGTTAGCACTCAGGTGAAGCTGTACTTTGTGAGTATCTTGCTGAGGGTAGGATGGATCCAGCATCAGGCTGAGGCCCTGAATGTTACAGAAGCTCATCCCCTAGGAGCTAACCTAGAAGAGACACTGTTGAGAAGGAGGCCAACTCCAGACGCTTCATTCTTTTTCTCTCTCTCCTATTCAAGTCCAGGAGAACTTTCACGGGATATGCTGGATATCCATCAAGTGCAGTAGGTGGAAAGCCACAGAAGACAGCATCTTGCAGGGGTCGTGGAACAATAGTCAATAAAAGTGAAATATGGAAAAACGGTGACACCCAGAACTGTGGAGTCAATTGTAATTACCGGAACCATGGAGGCATCTATAAGCTACTGGACTGTCTTAGTATCTTGAAAGGTGCTATGTATCTTTTTGACAGTGAAGCCAACCATAGACAGCCAGACTCTTTCTCCAATCCTGTTGCTCAGGTTATCCATCTGTTGATCGACTTGGATTTTCTGTGTTTTGTTGAATCCTCAAAAAATCCTCATCAGCTTTTAAGGAAGTGGAGGGAAAAGGAAGAAGTATCAGACAACAGTCTTTAGAGAACTAATCAACATTACTAAGGTGGTAGTGTTACGTTTGGACACTGGTAGTTTGACCAAGTCCACTGAGAGACATGGGTAAGTGTTGAGGTTTTTCAGTGGCAACTCTCTGGGAATCTGAGACTGAGCACACACAGAGCAAGATGACAAATTCTTTACATCAGCATGGCAATTAGGCTACAAATATTGACTAACAGCTGAGAGATTTGAGAGTTTTTCCTCAGTGACCTCCCAGAGGATGCGAACAACCAGGGAGGTGGACTTAATGATAAGATGTGAGGTGGTGTCCATGGGGTCAGCATCATTCACATGCAAAAGAACATCACTCCTGTCATTCTTGGCCTGTACGAGAAGAGTGGTCACCTAGCCTGGCAAGGAGACATGTTCCAGTCCTCCAAATGTACTTCAGATTGCAGCATCCAGTTTATATAGTGAAGAAATGGTGGGTCCCATCAAACAACTAATACCATACTTCCAGGGTTATATTCACATACAAGACTGTTGCCCACTTTGTTCTAAATTGCTGATGTGAGTTCCTTGGAGTAGAAGAAGACGAGGTATAACTTGGGTGGAAGTCCTTGACATTGACAAAGGATAGTCCCAACTCCCACCTCAGAGGTATCAAATAAAGGGCAGTGATTGATCCAGTTGATGCAGAAAAGGAGCAGAGGTGAAGCATTGCTTGAAGTTAGTAAAAGCCTCCTCTGCAGCAGGTGAGCCATAAACTGAAGTCACAGTGCTTTTTTTTTGTTTTGTTTTTTTTATGAAACAATAGTAATTGGTCAATTCCAGAACAATTTCAGTCTTGGGCCATGGCCACGTGAGCACTGCCTGCATCATCTGTTTATCGATGTGCAACCAATGAGATATTATTGCATAGTCTATGAATGAAACAAAAGAGGGATGCAATTGATACCCCTTTGTTTTGACACACAGCTCATGCTCCAAGATCTGAGTTTAGAAAATACAACTACAGTTGCTGGCCTCCACTCATCCCCCTCCCAGATACATACGGTAGATGCTGTAGATACTCTTCAGATTAAGTTTAGTAAAAACTTGGATCCACAAAGCTGATCCATGCTGTTAGCACCAAAGTCTGTGGCTCTTCTTTGGTGACTTGATTAGGTTTCTCGTAATCAACACAAAATCTAAAATTCGAGGCAATGGGGAAAAAGTGGAAGGGCAAAAAAACCCTGCACAAGGGCCTCTTGGATGTAGTAATTCCTAGTGGTAGTCACCTTGTTGGACCAAGCGTAGATACAGGTATATGAAAGAATAGCTCTGGGCAGCAACTCCAGGCATCAAACATCTAAGTGGAGGAACTTTTGCAGGATGTTTGCAGCCCCCAAATCCTTAACCCTCTGGAGTTAGCCCTCCTGCACAGCATTTTAATAAAATTTGGCGAGATTAGGTACCTTTCTGCAGGACTATGTTTGTCTCTTTTCCATAACTACCTGTCAAATTTGTTGCCAAGAAATGCTATTTTTTTAGACATCAGTATTCCCAAAAGATGAGAGCATACCCGACCTTCTCCAGCAGTGTGAAAGGGCAATGTTTAAAAGTTTATATGACAAAATGTCTCTAGAAAGACTTAATGCTAACAGTTGTTAAAATGTCTTATTCAATTTGGGGTAATCATAAAAGTTCTCAAGTACAGTGGAACCTCGGTTATTGTTTGCCCTGATTACCATACAATTCGGTTATCATTGACTTTTTTTGGCAACATTTTGTCCCAGTTATCATTCATCCACCCAGTTTTCGTCACCATGCCCACATGACTCACCACTAATTTTTCAAAAACAAAGCATCCACCAACGCCTTTGTTGTTCATTCTGGTTTTGTTTCTTACTGAGTGAGCATTACCCCATGCTTTCACCTCAGATATTTCCATTGTTTTTCCAGTGGTTTTTTTGGCCTTGTTTAGTGAGTGCGCCAGAAAAAGGTCTCTCTGGACACATTTCCATATACCAAGAAGAGTCTTTGGTAAAGGTAAGAGTTGTTATGGGACCGTACTCAGACTTATGAGTGGAACCAAGTGCAGAACAGACAGAAGCTAAAGAGCTTCACAAGAAACAAAAAGGCCTGAGAAGCACCCAAACAAAAACACTCAAAACAAACTAAAACGTGACACTAAAGCAATGGCGCGCATCACTACCACCTGAAAACAAATAGCTGCTGAGAACCCAGAGAACAGGTTTACAAAACAAAGGCTGCTGGCTAGACCACACCGTCACACTCTAAAATGAAGCAAAAGCACTGAGACCCGATAGAGAAAGCAAAAGCACAGGCTCCACGAGAAAGATAAATATTTTGTTAATATTTTGGAGTGTCTGGAACAGATTAATTGGATTTACAGTATTTCTTATGGGAAATATGGCTTCAGTTATTTGTTTCACTTATCATCAGGGATAATAAAACAGATTAATGATGAAAACCAAGGTTCCACTGTACAAATAATTCATTCTTTACACATTTTATTGGATTACTTTACTCATTACTTTCTGGAAAAGGGAATCACATTACTTTTTACTTTTTTGTTAGTCATTTGTTGCAAAAATCTGGGATAAAAGTTAAGGTTTGCAATGCATTTTTAAAATACAAAATAGGTGTTTTAACTGGGGTGTGTATACTTTTAATATTCACTTATGTTTTTAAAATGAAATGTTTTTTTTTACCTCTCTCAGTTGACTAGACCTGTGGATCTCAGTCCTGGTTCTGGAGTCTGTTCTCCTTGCTCTATCACATCCACTTGAGCTCAGAAATCTATTGTTAATGAGCTTATGGTTGGATCAGGCATGGGAGCACCTTCCAACATTATAAAATGCATGTAATAATTTAACAATACCCAAAATATTAATAAGGTATGCTCTAAAATATGTAGTTTGAATGAATGCTACACTTCTATAGCACCTTTCTCAAATCCAAGGACTCTTTACAATGAACACACTCCATTTACACACACTGGCGAGAAGCGGCAGCCAATCACACACACCGTCTCAACTGGAAGCGACCATACACTTGGAGGACTGCATCAAGAGCAAGAGGGATCACCCAGGACAGAGTGCCAACCATATCTGGGCATACATACATACATTCATACACACACACACCAGGGTAATTTAGGGCCAATTCACCTGATCTCCATGTTTTTGAAAAGTAGGAGGAAACCCACACAAACACGGGGAGAACATGGAAACTACACCCAGATGTGGACTTGAACCTATGACCTCAGTGCTGAGAGGTAAACCTGGTAACCACTAAGCCACCATGTCACCCATTTATTTGCAGAATGTATATTAAATGCAATCTACATGCAATTAAACTCATAATTATTGTCTCACAGTTTCAAAGTACAGAGCCAAACAAAAAGTGAAACAGACCAGTGTGTGTGTGTGTGTGTGTGTGTGTGAGAGAGAGAGAGAGAGAGAGAGAGAGACAGAAGAAAGATAGCGTTCAGGAGTGAATGGCTCTCTGTATCTTATCTAACAGTCATGACACTTGGAGGACAAATGGACTTAAAACATCCCTGATATCACCAGCAGCTTGTTGGGCTCTTGGCCAATAACATTCTCTTCTTGTGATTGGGATTCAAGTGTGTGTGTGTGTGTGTGTGTGTGTGTGTGCTCTCACATGTTTCTTTCCCTAATGGGGACTCAGCATCCCTAAATGGACAGTAAGACTGACCTTGTGGGGAGAGGAACAGCAGGATGCAACTGAGCCAGTAACTATGGCGCCAGGACAGCCATGTCTAATCATCCTTACACTCTCACACATTCATGAGTGTTACTGGAGGAAGCATGCATGGCTAGGCCAATGTCAACAACACCCAGAATCTCTGAAAGGTACTGGTGTGTGACAGCCAATCCAGTGTCATACATAATGGAGCTTATGAAGTATGTGCATGAGTTTGGATATACACATTTAGTAAACTAACTCTAAGCACTGACTCAAGATTGTCAGGGTGTGTGTGTGTGTGCGCGCATGTGCACGCATGGATGATAAGGTCACTTCACTCTAATTATGTCTCCAGAAGCACACACACAAACAATAGCTGAATGAAACATCCTGTCCTTCCTACTTTCTTGATTTTGCCTGATCTTTTCATTTGGGGCATTCTGATTATGTGACAATATGACTCAGCACTTCAAGTCACATGTATCAGCACCTATTGTTGATCTAACTTCCTGCAGACTTTCATGGTGCTCTCAATTTTTTTTGTGTTTTAATGAGTATAGTGACTTGAAAAAGTATTCTGCCATAGTTCATGTTTCCATATAAATGATTGCCAACGTCTAGGTTTTATATATACAGTGGAACCTCTGTTATCATTTGTCCTGGTTATTGTACAATTTAGTTATAGTCCACTTTTTTTCTGGGAAATTTGTCCCAGTTTTTGTTCATCTACCTGGTTTTCATTGGTGTGCCCATGGAACTCTGTGGTAAAATTGTGAAAGCAAAGCATCCACCAACACGTTCATCACCCACCCATGCGTTCGTCATTAATTCTGGCATTGTTTCTCATTGTTTCTTGTTGGTAACACTCAGCACTACCACCTGAAAACTGGTGTGAAAACAAATAGCGGCCGAGAGCCCCGAGAACGGGTGTATAAAACAAAGGCTGTGGCTGCACCACACCGGCACACTCTAAAACTGAGCGTAAACCTGTAAGAGTGATGTTAAATGTTCATTTATTCATTTCATTAGTTTTTTGTATTTATTTCTCATTGTTTTGTTGTAAAACTACAGTTTTTCTATATAAAATGTATTTTGTTAATATTTTGGAGTGTCTGGATTCCAAAATGAAGCTGGCTTGTCCAAATGTGCTTTAGCATACAAGCGACTCTGTTTGTGGTGTGTGCACAGCTTCTCCTTGTGCAAAGTGTGCTGAATAGTTGAACGATGCACAGTGACACCATCTGCAGCAAGATGATGCTTTAGGTCTTTGGAGCTCGTCTGTGGGTTGAATATGACTGTTCTCACCATTGTTCACCTCTGCCTATCTGAGATTTGTCTTGGCCTGCCACTTCGGGCCTTAACTAGAACTGTGCTTGTGGTCTTCCATTTCCTCACTATGTTCTTCACAGTGGAAACTGACAGTTGAAATCTCTGACAGAACTTTTTGTATCGTTCCACTAAACCAATCTTTGTTTTCAGGTCATTTGAGAGTTGTTTTGAGGCCCCCATGTTGCCACTCTTCAGAGAAGATGCAAAGAGGAGAAAAACTTGCAATTGCCCACCTTAACCCTGTGTATGTAGGTCAAGGGTCAATGAGCTAAAGAAAAAGAAACAATTTTTGTGTTCCAATAATTAGTGCTAAAAATATTCAAATCAATAAAATGACAAGGGTGCCCAAATTTATGCACCTGCCTAATTTTATTTAAATAATTATTGCACACTTTCTGCAAATCCTATAAACTTCATTTCAGTTCTCAAATATCAGTGTGTTCATCTGCTATAAGATATATTTAACTCAAATTGCTGATTCGAACAACCAATGATTTATAAAGTAAAATCATGAAAATTAACAGGGGTGCCCAAACTTTTTCATACCACTCTATGTCAAGCACTACAATATAGAGTGTAATAATAAAGAAATACATAGGAAGTGTGTATTGTGATCAGACAAATCAGTTTTCTATAATGGAATAGATTTTGTGTGCTCTGGACCAAAGGTGTAAAGGACCATCCAGACTGTCATCAGTAACATGTCAAATAGCCAAGTTGTGGCTTTATGGAAGTTAAATAGATAGATACTTTATTAATCCCTTGCGGGAAATTCAGGTCTCAGCCACTGCTGGCAGGGCAGCCGTTTAACACAGCGCCAACCTTGAACAGAAAGTAAGAAAGTCATACATGAGGGAAGGGGGATAAGAGAAAAAAACATGTAAAACGTGAAAAAAAAACCTTTGCATAAGCACATATAAGAACAAGACATAAGCTGATTAAGACGTTTGATACAGGTCAGGAAAAGCTGGGGGGCAGCTGAACCATGGTATGAGGTTGTGTCAGTGCCCTTAGCAATGGTAATTTAGACTTCTTTTTAGAGTTTTATCACAACATATTCTGCTTCCAAGACATCTTTTCCAGGGACATCCATGCATGTTTAAACAAAAACCATATGTTGCACACATTGACATGACTACAGAAGAAGTGCGGGTGCTGGTCAGGACCACCTCCAGTCCTAACCTGTCTCTGAGAGAGAGCATCCCTGTACTGTTGCACACCTTAAGACATGTTGGCAGGAAGAACGGGACAAAATAACAGAAATATTTAATCACTTCGTTTCCTCGGTGCCACAATGTCTGGTGTTGTCTAGTATTGTGTTGTGAACAACACACCCGAGCTCACTTCTTTATGGCTGCCCAATGCGCCCTCCATAATGTTCAGATATCATTGGCATTATCACATCTGTGAAACAAATGTTAATAGTTTGCTCTGTGCTTTTTTAATATTAAAATACAAAAATGTTATTAAAGGTCTATAAGCTCTCCAGACAAAAAAATAGTCACCTAGCGTGTTTAAGGTGGTAGTAACTTCAGGCTTTTGCAGATAGCACTGCACAAGAAGGATCAGGCTCTAAATACCTCCATGTGTAACGAGATTCATAAATTGAGAAGAGGTACACTGCAATGAATGTCTCATTTGACATGTGGACAGATGTTAATGATTGACAGAAAGGAGTGATTATATTTGGGCATGCCAAAGGTCATAGTATGAAGGAATTTGTTGAGTTTGCAGGTGTATCAAAGCATACAAGTGTAACAGCGATGGCAAAAATTCCAATATACAGGAAATTCTCATCAGAATCGTAGACACACAAAATTGACAAGGACTACCAGTGGGTTTCTCTGCTTGGGCCCCTCAAATTATTTAATATAGCCTGTCTAGCCCACATATTGGTTTCCTGTCGACCACTTCCAGGGAGTGGCCGTGCACCACACGGATGTAATTTTGGGGTTGGACATGTACCTTTAAATGTTACTGTCCAAACCAGTGTTATGCTACATTAAATGGAGATGGGTAAAGCACTAGGACCCAGTGGAAAATGGCTGCTCAAGCTTAAGCCTGTTTCCCTTTAGACCATCCACAAGCTCATTCATTGTCTCTGCTGTTTCTTGCTAACTTGTGAATTTCCATCCCTGCTGTCACTCCATCTGGTTGCAAGCTGGACAGGAGTCCGTATTCACCTGCCACTGTAAATTAAGATGTTGGGCATTTTTACCTGTGTCTTGTCTGTGTTTGGAAGATTTGGATGAGCTGATTATGTTCAATGTTAATAGTTAACACTTCTGTGGTCTTTGGGTCAATTTATCCAGTGTTTAATGCTTATTTTTAATGCTTATTTGTCATGTCATGTCATACGCCGTCATCATTTCGCGATGGTAGGCTGCACAGACGTGTCACTTCTCTCCAATGCCATCTGTCTCTGGTTGCTTGTAGCAGGCTAGCACCTGATAATCCAGTCCACGTCTTGATGTTATCTCACAGTGGGTACCACGGACCTTTTTATCCTGGGCGATGTCCGAGCCAGTATGACATTCATTTGTGCTCTGTGGGATAAATAGACTGACTAAGCATCCCAATCTCTTGTCAGCCCTGCAGTCGACTCGGTGTTATGCTAAGTTGTATCTAGTATACACCTCTTCATAAAAATCAACATTCAGTGTTATTAGCAGCTAAGCATCTTAACACCAAAAGTTGTAAGAACCGTGCTGCAGCCCACAGTTCCAGGTCCCGATGGATGGGGAGTGTGATCGCCCTTTGTCTGGAACCTCCTCTTCGACCTTACCATCAAGGGTGGCCCTACCAGGAGCATAGCTCCAAATGGTATCGCTCTTAGATTCAAAGGTTCTCTCAAGCTTCTCCACCACGGCAAGGTAGCGATCTCAGGAGAAGATACTTATTTTATAATGCTTATTATGTTGCGCATTGCTTGCAAAGCAATGCACAATATACTGTTATTTGATTTTTCATATATTCTTCTTCTTCTTCTTCTTCCACCGGATTTTTGATGCGTTTCTTGTCCCGCAGTTTTCGAGATATCGACACCGTTCCAAGTCCAGATTGTTCAGTCCGATTGTGTGATCTGAGCTTGTACCGTATACAGAATTTTGATCAGATGTGCAGTTTTCCTAAAAACTTTCTTAATCTGGGAATTTTTTCTGTACTTCTGCTTGACCAATTCACACCGTTTCAAATACACTATATCAGGGCCGGCCCCCGAGCACAAATTCACTGTTGTTTTGACCCGCACTCGTTTATTTGTCATTTTATTGCCATCCCTTTTTCATCCCATTGACTTCCATTTATTTTCACCCATATCAAATTCCAGGTTTCCTTTTGCCAAACAACCAAAATTGATATAGTACATCATGGCAGGTAACTGAGCTCTAGTCCAGAGCCATACTGACCCGCACTCCTTTTTTTGTCATATTTTCTTCCCCCGTTCCTCCCATTGACTTCCATTCATTTTCACATACACTCAAGCCACAGAGTTTCTGTGTCCCAACAGCAACCAACATTCATGTACTCCATCAGGACAGATAACAGAGCTCTAGTGCAGGGCAGTCCATAGCAACCACTTTGGGGCC
>BRDA01048881.1:0-12039 GCA_036984385.1 Crenuchus spilurus | reverse complement strand
TTCTGTGTCCCAACAGCAACCAACATTCATGTACTCCATCAGGACAGATAACAGAGCTCTAGTGCAGGGCAGTCCATAGCAACCACTTTGGGGCCAATAGCAACCGCCTTGGGGCCCATAGCAACTGCCTTGGGTGCCATAGCAACCGCCTTGGGTGCCATAGCAACCGCCTTGAGTGCCATAGCAACAGCCTTGGGTGCCATAGCAACCGCCTTGCGGCCCATAGCAACGGCCTTGGGGCCCATAGCAACGGCCGTGGGGCCCAAAGCAACGCCTTTGGGCCCATAGCAACGGCCTTGGGGCCCATAGCAACCGCCTTGGGGGCCATAGCAACCGCCTTGGGCCCATAGCAACCGCCTTGTGGCCCATAGCAACGGCGTTGGGGCCCATAGCAACCGCCTTGGGGTCCATAGCAACCGCCTTCGGGCCTCATAGCAACCGCTTTGGTGCCATAGCAACCGCCTTGGGGCCCATAGCAACGGCCTTGGGGACCATAGCAACGGCCTTGGGGACCATAGCAACGGCCTTGTGGCACATAGCAACTGCCTTGGGGCACATAGCAACCGCCTTAGGTACCATAGCAACTGCCTTGGGTGCCATAGCAACCGCCTTGGGTGCCATAGCAACGGCCTTGGGTGCCATAACAACCGCCTTAGTTTAAATAGCAACTGCCTTGGGTGCCATAGCAACCGTCTTGGGGCCCATAGCAACCGCCTTGGGGACCATAGCAACCGCCTTGGGAGCCATAGCAACCGCCTTGGGGGCCACAGCAACCACCACAGATACCACAGCATCACCTTACAAACCAACTGGGATACCTTAGCTTGTGGGCCATGTTAGCAATGCGCAACATCCCGCGTTTCCTTTAGGAAACTTTTCTAGTAATGAGATATAATTTTATGTAAATGAGGTCTATTGACCATACATTCCAAAACTAAGTGTAAAATTAGTGGTAATGAGTTGGATTGAAGTTGACTAACAAGGTGAAACAGAATCGGTATAATAATTTTATGCTACATGCTTTACAACCAGTCAAACCACAAAGGGAACAGTGAACTTAAAAGTAACAATAGAAAACTAGAAGAACTACTAGAAAACAGTGAACTGAAAGAGTAGGAGTTTTATAAAATTTTCATAATAATTCATCAATATGTATTAATAATTTATGTGAATATTTATTTATTTATTTTATTATTAGTAAAATGATTAATAGTTATTATTATTAATAATAATAATAACTAATAACTATTGATAAAATATTAATAGTATGGTGTGTTCATTTCTTAAAAAGATTAAAAAGATCCATTAATGGATCCAGCAAGCATTGAAGAACATTTGAGCAGTTAGGATGTCATGTTAGAAGGGGTATGTTAAATTTTACAGAGTTTTATCAGTGTTACTTCTGCTACTGGTGGTTCATCTACTCAGCTAAACAAGCCGGCTAGTGTGGGTGCTAGCGTAGAATCTACTAACATTATCACCTCTCATCTGGAGCTATTTATCACCACTCTTGATCATTATGATGGCTCACCAGGCCAGTGTAAGAGCTTTCTCATGCAATTCACTCTATATATCCATCATCACTCTGAAAGTATTACATCACAATAGGTTAAAGTGGACTTTATTTCTTTGCTAACCAAAAATACCAGAGAAAGGGCTATTTCCCTTTTTTATCAAGATATTATTAAATATTACTCCTCAAGTCAGCTTTTCTGTCTTGTTTTTGAGCCATTTTTAATCAGTAGAATGATGGACCATCTTTATAAGAGGTGTTTCAAGGAAACAACAGCTGAGTGCACCTTAGAATTGTACAGATTAGCGCAGACAGAGGATGGAATACTTCCACGATTCTATTGGCTTATTGCAGAGGCTTGAGCCCAAAGCTTCAAGTGGATTTGGATGGGTATATCCAGACATCACTTGCCCTAGATCCCCTGGTTAAAGGTTTAGATGAAGAGGGGTTCCACGAGTGTCTTTCGAGACGTCCACAAAGCCAGAGTCTATGCAGTCACTTATCTGACACCACAGGAACATGACCAAAGGCTCAGTGAAAGATTATACCTTTACTGTGACCATGTTAAATCTTTGTATCCTAAGTACCACGGATTTGCTGGGACATTGTGGTTAATTTCCATTCTGGAGTCTGATATGTCTCTTGAATGTGTTTCTATCCCTATTACACTGCCTGGGGTTTAAAAAATGTTTTCTGTTTCAGCACTGACTGACTCAGCTGCTGCAGGGAACATAATAGATTGCTTAATAGACAGCAACAAATTTCTGGCTTCTTTGTCCAAAGACCATTCTCCATAAGTGATATAGTAGATACAAGCACAGTTAATCAATGGAGCGATTAACTCAGGATGCAGAGTGGGCTGTTTCCTGAAATGTATCTCTGTTCCCTGTAAAGCTGCTATTGTATAAAGATCAGAAATTAATGCACTAATAAATATCCTAGATAACTATTGTAATGATGCAAAGCATTCAGTAAGGTTCAAGCAACCAAGTTACCACTACATGCACGAGGGAGGCCCCAACATCAGTGCCAGCATGTGCCTGTTGGTGCTCATTTGGATGGGGGTACTGTCACATCCAGAGAGCTCACTTCTCCTTCACTGCAAAGGTTGCTCTCACTCAAGTACCTTCCTATGGATGATTAGGGCTCATTCAGATGGCTTTATATATATATATATATTGTTCTCTGAAGTATTTATTGCAGGGTCTTCTTTGTGTTTTGTCACATTTCTGAGGGCTATCATGTATAGATTGCACTAGTTTTGGATCTCTGCCTGGACTCTGACTCAGTTTGTACTTGAACATTGTATTGGTCTCCATTTTCCCTCAGGACTTTGTGTACTCCAGTAAAAGCTTGCACTTTGAGGTCTCTGTCATTCCTTACAGCCCCATGTTGTAAACATCCAAACATACCTGATACATTTCGGAAACAAGTCCTGTGGGCGGGCCTAGTTGAATGAGAAATTTTTAACTGCAATGAGCAAGGGTATGTTAAAAAAAAAAGAATGCATAATTTCATAAAAAGAGCATCTCTCTGGGCACAGCGGGCTAAGATGCTGACACTATGACCAGAGAATTGTGAGTTCGAATCCCAGTCATGCTATTTGCCATCAACAGCCGGTGCCCAAGAGAGCAAAACATTAGCTGTGGCTTTCCGTCAAATAGTGGGCTGGAGAATTTTTCAGGACATGGCAACCATGAAGTCTTGGATCCATGCACGTTTGTCACTCTGGGATTGATGTGTCCTTCTTTGTCACGTTGCAAGTGACACCAAAAGCAAAATCTGATTGTGTTATTATTTCAACCCAAACTATTCTTCAAATGTGGCTTAGATTAAATTTGCAAAAAACCTGTTTTGATGTGGTTTTTGACTGTCAAGACTATCAAAAATCAATCGGGATCAATCTAGAAAGGCCAAAAATCTGATTTGGGCTGTCTGAACATAGCCTTAGTCAAGAACAGCTCCATTCTCCTAAATAAAGTGATGTGAATGAATGAGTGAATTTATATAGCACCTTTCCTCAAACTCAAGGACGCTTTACACACTCCATGTACACACACTCAACCACACACACCGGCGAGAAGCGGCAGCCAATTGCACACAGTGTACTCTCAACTGGAAGCGACCGTCCACCTGGAGGACTGCATCGAGCACTAGGGGGCTCACCCAGGACAGAGTGCCAACCATATCTGTGCAAACATACATACATTCATATACACATACCAGTTTAATTATACCCTGAAGTTTCCAATTCACCTGATCTCCATGTTTTTTGATTGTGGCAAGAAACCGGAGTCCCAGGAGGAAACCCACACAGACAAGGGGCTCAGATGGGGACTTGAACCCAAGACCTCAGCGCTGAGAGGTGAATGTGCTACTACTACCACTACCACTAAGCCACTGTGTCATCCAATGTGATGTTGAACATGGTTAGATTAGAAATGTAAATGTTAATATATAATCAATTAATGTCCAGTCATGATTATATTCAATGAGTAATAATATATTAAGATGTAAATGAAACATAAATCCCACTAATATGCTGTTGATCTTTAGAAATATTAAATAATAATGAGGAGTTACAACTTTAGTTCAGGTACTGCAAAAAAGTCTATGACTGATGTATATACAGTGAGGAAAATAAGTATTTGAACACCCTGCAAATTTGCAAGTTCTGCCACTTAGAAATCATAGAGAGGTCTGAAATTTTCATATTAGTTGCATGTCCACTGTGAGAGACATAATCTAAAAGAAAAAATCCGGAAATCACAATGAATTATTTTTTAATAATTTATTTGTGTGTCAATCAATGAGCTTTTCAGTGCTGTAAACGGAAATAGGCTTCAGCTTGAGCAACCTGTTTTCCGTTTGGTCCTAGTGCTTGACTCCTTCCATTTAATATAGTGTAATATTGTTGAAAAAGTGGAAGGGACATGTCCACACCCCCCCCCCCCATATTACGTCCATGCCAAGAGTGCTTTACAGAACCTCTCGGGGTCAGGGCATGCCATCCTCATGTCACCCCTGACGTCGTGCCGCCTTGGGCAGCTGGCCATATCGCCCATATCAGAAACCACTACTGAATGCAGGCAACATGACCCATACATTCCAATTATTCCAATGCACATGTGTTCAGGGAAGACATGCATCAACATTGAACTCTCCTCTCCATACAGTTCTACCATTCCCTCTATGAACAACCTAGCACCTTGAGATGACTACACTCTGTTATGCCACTGTCAATCATACCATCACCCTCATCAATGTGGCTGGGCATGGTAATTGGCTCTAAAACTGATATCTTTCGAGATTCCTCCCATCCATCTGGATTTCTAACATGTCCATCTAGCTTTTGGACACAGCTAAATATGTAAATAAATAAATAAATAAATAAATTATTATTATTATTATTATTAATAATAATAATAATAATAATAATAATAATAATAATTAGTAATAATAATAATAATAATAATTATTATTATTATTATTAATACACATCAGTATGAGTCCTTGGGCATGGCTCCCTGATTACAACAAATGGTTTATAATTAAGCATCATCTTTTTGAAGGCTTTCATGATGTGTGAAGTCAGTGTGATGAGTGTTTTGGGGTGCCGGGGTGTCCTGTCTTTGGCAGTGTGACTATATAAACTGACTGTTGGCTCCATACATGATAGATGTTGAAATATTTTAAAATATTTTGGTTTGTTGATGATTTGCATGTATTTTTACCTCACTACTATATATAACATAATTAACAGTAAAATAATGTGCAGCAACAGAATGTGTGTGTGTGTGTTTGTGTGTGTGTGTGTGTTTGTGTGTGTGTGTGTGTGTGTGTGTCATATCAATTCTTAGAACTAACATTCTCTGAATGTAAATGAATTAACAGATTAAAAATATTAGTCACTCTGGAAGATGCTGCCTTGTGATTCTGTGTTATTCTGTCTCCTGAACTTCTGATTCTACTTTAATTGACAGAAAGTTTATTCAGTCTGAGTTTTCCTATCCTGGAGAGTGTCATAAAGCATTTAAAAACAAAAATGCCTAGCACCTTACATAAAGATGGGTACAAGATCCTGTGATGCAAAGACTCTCATAGGAAGCAAGCTAACATCAGTCATAACATTAGATCAGTTTTATGCAAAACTCAGCAGAACAAGTTTGTAGAATTAAAGAAGTGCACAAAGTAAAAGCTCTGCCATACAACAAACTGTGGTGTCCCTATAAATTTGTCTGATTTAATTTCACAACAATAAAAGCTTATTTAACTGCTGTTTGATTATCAGAACATAGTTTCCACCATTGACTAAGGGTAGTTTACTGTCATATACAGCTTCCTCGCTACAGTCTTGCTCCAATTACACGCTTTTATTTTTCTTGCTCTGAAATGCTGAACACTAAACACAAAAGACTGCACTGCAGTCAGTGCTCCATGATGGAGCTGAAATGTTTTTTTTACTACCCCATAACAAATGATTCACCCGTATTCACAAATTCTCTGCTTCTCTGCGATTACAGCAACTACCCACAATAAACTGTGGACCAGGTTGAGTGACAGCGGGGATCACAATGTTATGACAGCCAATCACACATTAGCAACAAATGGCAGAACCAATCAATGAGCTTGTCAGAGCTCTAAAGGGAAACAGGCTTCAGCCTTAGCAGCCTGTTTTCCTCTGGGTCCTAGTGCTTGACTCATCTTCGTTTAATTTAGCATAACACTGTTTTTGGATGGTAAAAACTACAGGGGACCAAAACTGCCTTTTGAAAAAATGAAGAGGACATGACCCCACCCCAAATTACATCTGTGCACACACACACACACACACACACACACACTCATAAAATCGACATAAAATAACATATGTAACAGAACCTTTCCAAAAAAAATCTGCAAATTATTTTATTTAAAATAATTTAAAAATGCAATTATATATATGGTCACATGTTTGAGAACATTTCAGATTTGGCCCTAGTTGGTCAGGGGTTCATCCTACAGCGAGATAATGACCCAAAACATAAGTCCAAGCTCTGCCAGAACTACCTCAGGAAAAAACAACAAGATGGTCAGCTTGAAAACATGGAGTGGAGCACAGTCTCCAGACTTAAACCCCATCCAGCTGATTTGGGATGAAGTGAAAAGCAAAGCAAACCTACAAGTGCCAACATTTATGTGACGTTCTGCAGCAGATTAGTGAAGAACTGTCTGAAGAATATTTGATGTCTATTGTAGAAAGAATGTCACGAGTGTGTTCAGCTGTTATATCTGACAAAGGTGCTGCTTTGTGTCCAAAGTTTAGACACATTTTGGTCTATAAACTGATTCCATGATGTCTTATTTAACTCCTATGCTTTAATTTCAGAGTGCAGTGAGACGTTAACTCAATCATTTTTAATACAAAACTGGAAAAGTAGTGTATATTCTATTTCAAAATTATCTGTGTTATTGAAAATCACTATATCCACTGTGAGGGCAATAATTTAAAAGTTTTAAACTACCAGAGCTTGCTGTATTTTACCAGCACCTACAGAGAAGCTAGAACATTTGTCACAGTTAGAAAATTTTGAGGTCATAAAATCTCAAAAATTATAATTGACGAGATGAAACTGGAATGAAAGAATAGAGCACATTGGATGATTATAATGAAAAGGTGATTATACAGAAAACATAATACCCTTGTTAGAGACATATTTGATGCTTTGAGGTGTTTTTTCCTCTAAAAATTCTGGAAATTTTGTTAGAATACACTGGCATTGGGATTTTAAATGAAAATCTGGCAACCACTGCCACTGCGTTATGACAGGATATTCCAGCAGGACAGTTATCCAGAACATGCATCCAAATCTGCACAAAAATGGTTAATTGACTTCACAATTAATTTTTTGTTATGGCCTCTCAGTCTATTGACCTAAAGCCCAGTGAAGACCTTTAGGTAAGTTGAAGACTGAGGATAAGAGAGGACCCGGGACAGTGGAGGATCTGTATTACTTGCTCTATGATCTCCAATCTAATCCAGAATTATAGGAGAAGACACTTTGCTGTTCATACAAAAGATTACAGTACTGCTTTTGTACATAGAGATTATGTTCAATTTCATTAAAAAATTGTTTTTTTCTTTCTTAGACTGATGCTACAATGTGGACTTCTCAAATAAAATATAAAGATGCACGTAAATCCTCTTTATTACTTCAAACACTTCACAGTAAAAGCCTCCCTCTCTTTACTTGCCCCAACTGTTCTTGACTTGCTTATTAATTCAATCTGTCAACTTAATGAATAATTAATAAACTGGTGCACATCCATGTCATCACCCTATAAACAAGTTCATTATGAAGTTGAATTCAGCATCCACGGTTGTAACATTGCCTTTGCTCTTGCATGCTGCTGGCGTGCTCATAAAAACCTGCATTGCACTAAAAGTGCATCATCTTGTCCTGGCAGGCGCACATACACCAGCACTCACATACTGGTTGTTCATCAATACATGCACATGCATTCTCAGAAATCTTACTGGGATCATTCCAGTTATCTTACTGGTAATCAGCAACAGAGCATATAGTGTATGTCTCTGCATATATGTATGCATGGCATTACTACATGAGATTACTGGTTGGCGCAATCGTCCTCTGTTCCTCTGTCTCTCTAGCGTTCTCTCTAATCCACATATGCAGGCAGTATCAAGCTTCATTTGACTGACTCTGGTTCACAACAGCAGCTTGTAGCAGATGCTAGTTAAATGATGCTGGCAGTAAAGTGATGGAGAAACTGCACTGATGGGCGAGTTAAACACACACACATACACACACACACAACTTGCAGTTATTCCAGCATGTTCTCTCTCTCTCTCTTGCACTCATTCTACACCTTGTTCTTACCTCCACCCTGGTGCCGTGGTAAATGCTGCTGTGTTTTATGGAAGGCATCTCTGAGGTGCAGCTCTGTACTCCTGCACTGCACTGCCTGCCTTTGTTCACACACTGCTCTCACATTGCTTTGCTTTCCCCTTACCTTTCGCTTCTGGGGGATGGGAGAGGGGGGGCATGAAGAGGGGTATGCAGAAAGACACAGAGTTCGAGAGATATTGTGTGTGTGTGGGAAACAGAATATGTTTCCTCCCCCACATCCCAGCTTTCCTCCGTCATGATTTGTCCTTTGTGTGGCTGAGGCTGCGTATGGTGCTGTGTGCGTTGTGAGTGTGGTTTCTGCTGCACAGTGTTTGATTCTTCAGTCACTGTACTGTAGTACTAACGCTGCAGCTTTGAGCAAAGGAGCAAGGGAAAAACTAAGAGGCTATATAAGATGAGCAGATGCAGCATCCTGGTATAGAGAGACAGGAAATGAAGAAGACTGATAGAGTAAGAGGGAATGACTGAACACATAGAGACTACTGAACTACATCCAACACTACGTTTATTATTATTATTATTATTAGTAGTAGTAGTAGTAGTAGTAGTAGCAGTAGTAGTAGTAGGTGTATTATTATTATTATTATTATTATTATTATTATTATTATTAGTGGTAGTAGTAGTAGTAGTTGTAGTAGGTGTATTATTATTATTATTATTATTATTATTATTATTAGTGGTAGTGGTAGTAGTAGTAGTAGTAGTAGGTGTATTATTATTATTATTATTATTATTAGTAGTAGTAGTAGTAGTAGTAGTAGTAGGTGTATTATTATTATTATTATTAGTAGTAGTAGTAGTAGTAGTAGTAGGTGTATTATTATTATTATTATTATTATTATTAGTAGTAGTAGTAGTAGTAGTAGGTGTATTATTATTATTATTATTATTAGTAGTAGTAGTAGTAGTAGTAGTAGTAGGTGTATTATTATTATTATTATTAGTAGTAGTAGTAGTAGTAGTAGTAGGTGTATTATTATTATTATTATTATTATTATTAGTAGTAGTAGTAGTAGTAGTAGTAGGTGTATTATTATTATTATTATTATTAGTAGTAGTAGTAGTAGTAGGTGTATTATCATTATTATTATTCTTATTCTTATTCTTATTATTATTAGTAGTAGTAGTAGTAGTAGAAGTAGTAGGTGTATTATTATTATTATTACTATTATTATTATTATTATTATTATTATTATTATTAGTAGTAGTAGTAGTAGTAGGTGTAATAGTAGTATTATTAGTATTATTAATATTATGAATATTTTAATTAAAAATCATTGCTGTCAAAAACATGCATCGTTAAAATTGTCATTTAATCCATATAAAAGAAACATGTCCATAGCATCTCCTTGTAAAGAGGAAAAAGCAGGATAGTTGAGTTTTCTTTACTGTAGATAAAGTACTGTAGATTTACTTACATAAATGAATACACAAATGTAAAAATAAAAAAGGAAAAAATTGAAAAGAGGGAAAGATAGAAACTATCACTCAAACTACCGTATGTAAAATAAATGAGCAAACAGACCAGGAGAAAGTGACATGAAGAAGCAGGAACTTGATAGATGAGCTAGGGCAGGGATATGGACACATACACACCAGGTATGAACAAACGCAAATGAGTATATGAGGAACAAAAATTACTACAATGACACAATATAACACAAAGCAGGGCTTATATGCATGCCACAGAACAAGAGACAGCTGAGAATAATCATAATAAAAGAAAAAACAATTCCGGGTGTACAGTATGTGAACCCCTGGAAAGTATGTGTATGTATATAATTATAGTGATTATTTTTCCATTTAATATAACTATGAAAACCTTTGCAGTCTATACTGCTTACAATCATTAGGAGATGCTATAACTAAAGTCTCATATTACACCCCTTTTCCACAAGGCATAGAATAAGGCCACCAATTGCATGAGGGTCTAAACCTTTTTTGTCAAAATACCTCAATGATTATTAACATAATAATAAGCCTGCATTATGTGTTTTTAACACCTCTCTGATGCATGACAAGTTTTAATGCCTGATTTTATGTAAATTAGGTTCTGCTAAACTCCCCCCTTTCTGATCTACTGCTTTGTTTTCACTAATATTCCTCTGTGTATCTACATTCATCACTTAATAATTATAATAATAAAAATAATATAAAAAATATAAATATAATATACAATAATATATAAATAATATATGTGACCCCACCAGGGAAAACCAGGCCAAAGTCACTGAGCAACTTATTGAGGTATCGTGTCAATATCGTGTCACTCACATTAGTGACAAAACTTATAAATGAAAGTTAACAGTCTCAGATATCTATCAGAGTACATATTTTGATCAAAAACAAAACTTAAATTCACAAAAACGTTGTTTTGAAATAAACAAATTTAGAAAAAAAATAATGACTTTGACCTGGTTTTCCCTGGCGGGGTCACATATATTATACAAATATTATATTTTAAATAAAATATGTCATGAACTCTGCTTTTGACTGAAAAAAAGTTTAAAAGTTTGCTTCTTATTCAAAAGTGTCTTATTCAGATTTAACATTCCACCTTGAATGGTCCAGCAGTTACATTGTCGCCTATAAGCATCAGAGCTAACTCTGAAATTTTTAACATTTGAACATGTTCTCTTATATAAACACAAACCCACACACACACACACACACACACACACACACACACACACACACACACACACACACACACACTTCCAAGTTTGTGAGAGTGAGATGTTTGTTAGGCTGTGCCCCTTAGTCGGTACAGCCTTAGTCACCAGGGAGGCCAGTGTGGATTTACATTTGTTAAGGGTAAGGAAGGTCTGTAAAGCTAGCTTGGAGGGGGTGGGTCTGGGACGCCAGGCTTCACTGTTGAGTCTTCTGGAGGTGTTGTGGGCTTAATTCAGTGAAACACTGATGAGGGAAGGTGCCTACCTGATGACCCCTGTGAAGAGCTAGTAATGCAGTGTGTGGTTTGGGTACTCATGTGATGGGCTCAATAAGTAACCGTAGATGTTAAGGGTAGCTGATTGCTGATCGCTGATCGGCTCATAAACGGCCACAGCAACCATAGGGTGTAGCTGTAGGATTGAAACAATAGGATTGTGTGGCTGCTGGTAGAAATAGAGAGGGGTGGGCCCTATGTGAAGCTCTAATGGTTTGGCATAAGATATTTTACATCTTATCTTGTGTATGATTCTAATAATAATTGGTAAATAATATTTTACATTACATTACATTGCATTTAGCAGACGCTTTTATCCAAAGCGACTTACAATAGTGGGAAAGTACAAATGTGAAAAAATACTAGAGTTGTACTAGTATTTACTAGTACTAGTATACTAGAATTAATATAACGAATGCTGAGTGCATATCAGTACTCATGGGGAGAATTTGGGATTTTACATTATAGAAAGGTTGTAGGTTCAGGGGTGCACTGACGTAGGGATTTATAGTGAACTGAGATGCTGGGGCTGTCATACTGCTGCTCACGCGATCACTCAGGAGGAATGCCAGTGTCTCGGGGAGCTCCCATGCCTGTTTACCTTCTGGCTCTCTCCTTTTAGGTAGGCTGTTCTAGATAGTTCTGCCGGAGTCAATAGTCACACTCTG
>BRDA01048873.1:0-19701 GCA_036984385.1 Crenuchus spilurus | reverse complement strand
GCCGGCTGACACAGATTAATCAGTTTTACATGTATTCTTATGGGGAAAATGCATCCAGCTAACGAGCAAACCAGCTAACGAGCTCAGCTCCTACACGGATGAAACTCGTAAGTAGGGTTACCACTGTATATGTACATTTCAAATCTATTCATATATGATCTGTCTAGGCTTGCAGACCTTTCACTAAAACTGCACACAAGAAAAAATGCACTATTCAGTTCAGTATTCTCACCATAGAAAAACAGAGAAAACACTGAAAAGCACAGAACAATTTATAAAAAAGAACCTCACAAAAACAGAACCTATAAAAAAAGAAACAAAAATATACAGAAGAAAACTGGAATGAAACATGTAAAAATGGCCCTGTTCTGCTCTCTCTGCACTGTTACTGTACAACAGTGCTATAAATAATACATCATTCACACACACACACACACACACACATGATGTCAAATTGTTTCATATACACACATTGACATTTTTATTCTCTCTGGTTTTCTGTTAGAGAAAGAAAGTCGGATAGAGAGAGCTGTAGGTAGAGGTAGAGGAGAGGTGTGTATACACACATTTTATAAATATTGTTTCCTTTTTTCATATACACACTTCTGATCAAAATATTAAGACCAGTTACAAAATTGCAAGAATTTGCATTTTGCACTATTGGATCTTAAGAAGGTTCTAAGTAGAGCTTCACGATGCTAAAAGAAGAAATCGGCGCAAGAGACAAAAAGTTTTAAGCAGCCAATTTTTTTAAAACTGCATTTTCACTCAAACATGATTTTTTCAGCTGATCAAAAGTTTAAGAACATAACCTTTAAAAGCCAAAATCTGCACAAAAATGTGGATTGCATGTCATTTTCTGTCAAGTATTTACAGTCACAACCTCCTGATGGCAAAAGCAAAAAAGCTCACTGACTGAACGTGGTAGGATTGTTGAGCTACATAAGCAAGGCTTCTCACAAAGTGCCATCACTGCTGAGGTTGGACGCAGTAAGACGGTCATTTAGCATTTTTAAATGATCCTGAGGGTTATGGAACAAAAAAGTCAAGCGGTAGACCCAAAACAATTTCACCAGCGCTGAGCCGCAGGATCCAATTGGCTGTCCATCAAGACACGGGACAATCCTCTACCCAAATTAAGGCCAAGACTGCAGCTCAATAACCATCAGACGGCATCTGCGAGGGAAAGGCTTCAGAAACAAAAAACATCTTCAAAGCCACGTCTTCTTCAACACCACAAAATTGCCCGTTTGGACTTAAGGGAGCACCAAACACGGGGCATTGAAAGGTGGAAGAAAGTTGTATTCTCTGATGAGAAAAAAAAATTTACCTTGATGGTCCTGATGGCTTCCAACGTTACTGGCATGACGAGGAGATCCCACCTGAGATGTTTTCTCCCCACCTCACTCAGTCCCATCTGATACTGTGCTACACCTGTGTACTGTCATCACTACCCCTGCTGTATTACCCTTTTAGCTAATTATGTGTGCTTGTGTTTCACTCAATGAATGTGATAGTGTTAGTAAGTGCTTGGTGAACGTTTGTTATGTTTAGTTAGTGAAATAAACAGACTGTTGGGATCACTACCAAGAAAATCTTCTCTACATCCACACAGCCCCAAGACCATCACTCTATTTTCTCTATGTACATTTATTTTTATTATTGTTATTAATATTTACAGATATATTTAATAATTAACATTCATAATCTATAATATAATAATGTATAATAATGTAAATGAAACAGCTGGTTTTAGACCACAATAATTTATTAGTATGGTGTAGGGCCTCCTTTTATAAAATATAATTATTGGAGGCTACTGCACAATTAGCATGGTGCTAACTACAAACCAGATTCCAAAAAAGTTGGGACACTAAACAAATTGTGAATAAAAACTGAATGCAATGATGTGGAGATGGCAAATGTCAATATTTTATTCGTAATAGAACGTAGATAACAGATCAAAAGTTTAATCTGAGTAAATGTAACATTTTAAAGGAGAAATATGTTGATTCTAAATTTCACAGTGTCAACAAATCCCAAAAAAGTTGGGACAAGTAGCAATAAGTGGCTGGAAAAAGGAAATTGAGCATATAATGAACAGCTGGAAGACCAATTAACACTAATTAGGTCAATTGACAACATGATTGGGTATAAAAAGAGCTTCTCAGAGTGTCAGTGTCTCTCTGAAGCCAAGATGGTAAGAGGATCACCAATTCCACCATTGTTGTGCAGAAAGATAGTGCAGCAATACCAGAATGGTGTTACCCAGCGTAAAATAGCAAAGATGTCATCACAATGTCATGTGATGAACTTTTTTAATAGATAACATCCTATGAATCAGTGTCAGAAGCCAAATAAATAGTAGCCAGAATCCATAATTAAGCAGAAGTTGTTTAATGAGAAGAATTTAGCTACATTCTGTATACATTTTTACACTCTACCCAAATGCTCAGACTCCAGCAGCAGCAAAAGAGTGTACTGTTTATGGAGGGTTTAATACTCCATTAGTCTCTACTAAATGCTGCCATAAACATACGCAGAGCTATTATTGTGTGCTTTTTCCTTTAATGCTAGCATTGCTGGCCTCTACTTGATTAGCTAAAAGGAAATTCTTAATGCTTAATTAAATCGCCGAGAAGTCAATCAGAGTTGAAATAGTGTAAGGTCATTAGGTTAAATATGATTTTACCCTGAGTGGCTCAGAGGACAAAACATTTGACATTATGACCAGAGGATCGTGAGTTCAGATGCCATCGACAGCCAGACCCTGAAAAATCATTGCAGACAGTATGAACCCACAATATTTTGTGTTTTTTCTGGTCAACTTCATTTCATTTGTTAATATTCATCCTGAGAGGATTTTGACTGAATATGATGGAAGAAAGAGGAAGAGCCTAACACACTCACTCCTGTATTTCAGGCCTTTAACACATTCTGAAAGAAGGTAGAACCGTAATTTACCACTTTTTAATGCTGCAATTTTTTCTGGACAATTTCCCCCCCAAATCACTACTGGGGACAGGTCAATACCGCAGGTTGGCCAGTCCAGTACTCGTTCCTTCTTCTTCCACAGTCATATGTCTTAATCATATGCCATATGCCAGTAATGTATGCAGAATGTGATTTTGCATTGTCTTGCTGAAAAACACATGTGCATGCCTGGAATATGTCTGATTTGTAGTAATCTGGTAATTCAAGAATGAACTATATAACTAGGATGACCAGATTCCAATTCACCGGATGTGGGACAAAGACTATGTTTGTGTAGGGACAATGTGGGACACTAATGCATCGAGGTAATCTAAAATAACTTGGCACATAACAGACTGCAAATAAAAATGTGTGTTTGCGTGTATACACAGTCATGCTCAAAAGTTTACACACCCCCTCAACTTTTTCACATTTTGTCACCTTACAACCACAAACTTAAATGTATTTTATTGAGATTTTAAGTGAGAGACCAACACAAAGTAGCACATAATTGTGAAGTTGAATGAAAACGATACATGGTTTTAAAAATGTTAATCAAATAAAAATCTTAAAAGTGTGACGTGCAAAAGTATTCAGACCCCTGTACTCTGATACACTCTGTGCAGGTGTCTCTGGCCAGGTTGTCACTATAATATAATGTGTGTAACAACTCTGTAAGCACACCTGATGTGTTTATAACTCAGCTCTGGGTCAGAGAACATTAAGATGTACAGTGTATTAAGTGTACAATGTCATTATTTCTGCTGAAAAGATGTGAATCACTGAATTTAGACGAACAACACGAGATGATGTTAGGAGCTGTAGCAGAATCTCGGATGTGTCTTTTTTTTATCAATGTTCTAATAAATGGATTTATTTAGGACTCCCGTTTGTTAACTATAACACAACTAGTGCTTTATGAGATGTTCTGTTGTTTTCTGTGAAATTATGATAATAGTAGTTATTTAAATACAGAAACAACAGAAACACCTGCGCTGTTCTGACCTGATTTGCATTGGTTTGTGTTGGTGGGCGCGCGCTTAACCTGCGTCCGCGGTTGACATGATCAAACAGCCCACCCCCTCCCCTGATGACAGCCCTCACTGCTTTCCCCACACAGCCATGTGAGAAATGCCAGAGTATAAAACACTGGAGTCTGACTATCAATAACAATGCGGGACAACGTCTCAATTTGCAGGACACGTGAAAAGTATTGAAAATGCATGACTGTCCCTCACAAAGCGGGACATCTGGTCACCCTATATATAACACCAGTTTATATGGATACACTTGATATAAAAGACTGAATTCAATTTGATTTACAGTCGTGCTTCAAAGTTCATAAACCCTTTACATTTTTCTATATTTCTGCATAAATATGATGTAAAACATCATCAGAAGTCCTAAAAGTAGATAAAGAGAACTCAGTTAAACAAATGAGACAAAAATATTATACTTGGTCCTATATTTATTGAGGAAAATGATCCAATATTTCATATTTGTGAGAGGCAAAAGTATGTGAACATTTGCTTTCAGTATCTGGTGTGACCCCCCTTTGCAGCAATAACTGCAACTAAATGCCGTTAACCATAACTCATTGTTCCATCAATGATGACAAGGCGTCTTGGCCTAAGTTCAGCAAAACAGACCCAAACCATGATACTACCACCACCATGTTTCACATATGGGATTAAAAAAGTTCTATTTTGGTCTCATCCATTCACAAAACATTCTTCCAATATGCTTCTGGTTTGTCCATGTGACTTTTAGCAAACAAGTGCATCAACAATTGTTTTTCTGAGGTCCTCAGAAATCTCCTTTGTTTGTGCCATGATACAATTCCAAAAAAGTGTTGTGAAGAACAGACTTTGATCGATCCCTGTTCTTTAAATAAAACAGGGAACTCCACTGATTGTCATCCCATTGATTGACAAAACCTGATTTCACTTTCAAATTAGCTGCTAATCTTAGAGGTTTACATACGTTTGCCAGTCACAAATATATAATGTCATAATGGATCACTCAACAAATAAATGACAAAGTATAAGATTTTTGTCTCATTTGTTTAACTGAGTTCTCTTTATCTACTTTTAGGACTTTTATTTATTTACCTACGTTTTAGGTCATATTTATGCAGAAATATAAAATATTTTAAAGGATTCACAAACTTTCAAGCACCACTGTATTTGTTTAAAGAATGTACTGAAAAAAATCAGTAATTGAGTAGTTGGTATTGGACTATCAATATTTCAGCAATAATGAAAAAAAAATAAATAAATTTACCGGATACTCAGCTCTAAAGGCGTTCAGCCAAAGAGAAACATTAGCTTTGTTTTCCTGGAACAAAGTCTTTCTTGTTTTAATCGTTTTCCCGTTCTTCTCTCTATCCTGTGCTGGCCTAGCTGGAACTTTTCAGTGTTCATGGTGACCTCTCTGCCTTTTCTCTCCAGCCGAAATGTCATCGCTAATATTGACTCATTAAAGCATGAAAGTTTAATAAGCTTTCTGGGAGAGACCAAAAAAAGCACCGGCCGAGCTTTGAAGGAGTATTAAATCCCCACTGTTTCACTGTTTTCTTCTCTCTCTCTCTCTCTCTCTCTCTCTCTTTCTCTCTCTCTCTCTTTCTTTCTATCTCTATTTGTCTCTCCTCTATCCTCCTGTTTCATTCTCTTTGCATTATTTCCTATTTCTTTCCTATCCTCTTCTCTCTTTCTCTATCTCATTCACTCCTTTTCTTTTTCTTCTTCTCTCCTCTTCTCTCTCAGAAATGTTATTTAAGCTTTATTTTAAACTTTTTCCTGGCCGTAATCTGAGACACTGTTGCTTCGTGTTCCTTTTTTTCAGCTCTTTTCTTTCCTGCCAGTTTTTGATTGATGGCTTTGCCAGTGTGCTGTGCAGTTCATTATTTTGATTCGCCCCCACTCTGCCTGGGTGTGTGTGTGTGTGTGTGTTCTGCTGTGTGTGTGGTTCATTACTTTGATTCTTCATGTCTTGGATGTGGGCCATGTCGAGGAGACAGTGTGTGAGGAATTTAAAATGTGAAAAAAAGGAAGCGGAGCAAGAAAGCCATCAAGCAAATAAAATCACACAAATAAATTCAGCTAAAGTGACCTCAGAGTGCTGACAGCAGAGGAAGAGAAAAACAGCATGTCTTCTAAAAATGGTCAAAAGTGCAGACAAAATTCTGGTTTCAATATGGTCTCTGTTGCTGTTTTTAACAATGTCACATTTTTGAATTGCTTGGTTAATTATAACATTATTTAAACTATACCCACTAGCCACTTAATTGGAAAAACATACCTTGTACATCAACTCAGAGATCACTGTATCAGAAATGTCTGCCTTAAACACCTCACATCACCTGTCTGGCATATTCAGACAAAAGCAGATCTGTGGCCAGAAACTGAGCATGCAGAAGGGTAAAAGGATGGACAACATGAGCATTACATCAACAGATAAGCAACAGTCTGTAACTATACACCTACAAGCTGGAGCTACATCAGAGGAGTTTCTTTTAAAGTGGGTGGGGGTGGAGCTATAGGAGAGGGCTTTCTGAAAGAAAAGTTGCAGGGGGTGGAGCTACAGCAGAGGGGTTTCAGGTATAGTGGCAGGGCATAGAGATGCATAGATTTTCTGACAAAGTGTCTTGGGGGTGGAGCTAAAGGAGAGAGGTTTCTGAAAAAGTGGCTGGGGGTGGAGCTACAAAAGAATGGTTTCTGATAAAATGGACAGAAGATGGAGCTACAAGAGAGAGGTTTTCATTAAAGTGGCCGGGGAGGATACATTATCTGCAGAGCCAGGCTACTGTTTCCAAATGAATATGAATATACTGGAGCTTTCTAGCTTCTGTATAAACAATTAAAACTTTTGTTTAAAACATCTGAGCTTCTTCCCTGCGAGTGGGAAGTATTTTGGGAAATGTCATTGTGTTCTTTTGCTTGTTTTTCTTCTTGGCCTCCTAGCATGCAGCTAGCCCTTTGTCTCAGCAGCTTTTTATAGTTTTTCTATAGAATGAATTCTAAGTCCACCAAACACAAGCAAAAATCGGTTATATGATGCATGGTTGCCTTTCTAGTACTAAGTTAGGGGAGTCATTGCTAATCCAATCTCAGTACAAACCTCAAGAAAAGTCACAATAGTGATGTTGGATAGAATATTCTGAAAACAGCTACACTGCAGCTTAAAATAATTACAAATGATGCTAGAGTATAGTGAAGGGGTCTCTTAGGGTCAGCAGAAGGAACATCACAACTTTATTACTATATAATTAAAAAATCTATTTCCTCCTATGTATCCTCATCCTTTACCCTAAAATTAAACATGCCATTATTGGATAACAGATAATACATAAGAGTTATAACTGTTTAACACCTCCCCTCCAATGTTGAACCCAATTTGGTGCCCCTGAACAGTGGTTCTCACTCAGACTGGAGGTACAAAACCCACCATCGCTAACACTGCTCACATCCTGCTGCTCTGGGTTTGTAAGTGTTTGTGCCTCTGTTCTCTGTGTTTTTGAGGCAGTGTTAATCTGGGTGGTGAACACAGCTGGAGACTGTTGTGGGGATTGGGAAAAGGCTGGATTACTCAAGGCTCCTGTGGATTTCTGAGAGTAAATCTGCTTTAGGATGAGGATGGAGCTGAAAACTCCAGAGTGCTTTCACCGCCTCCTCCTGCTGGGATGCACACCAGGAGGCGAAGGACAGGAGAGAAGAGGTTTAGAGGAGGAATGTCACTTCGAGATCAGTATTTCTAGGTTTTTTAAACACATATCAATGTTAAAGCTGGAATGAGAGTTGACCACCAGCCAAAAATATCCAGACAAGAGCATCTCTGTGGTCAGTAACGGACAACATAATCTGTGCATCAACAAATGAGCTACAATCTCCAACATTATACTAATAATGTCAAGCTCCATGAGAGGACTTTCTAATAAAGTGGAAACAGAGGTTAGAGGTTTGCCAGTTAGTGGACACACAATCCAGGTGTTTCTGATAAAGCAGACAGTGAGTGGATGTACAAGGCTTGGAGTGTCTGTCTTTAGGACGCCATCTTCTGTTTGGCTAGCTCACAGTGTAAAAAGCAGATGATCCACTTGTGAGAGACCTATCAAAAGGTGGCAGTACAGATGGACAGAAGACATGAAAGAGAGAGAGAGAGAGAGAGACAGAGAGAGATCAGCAGACTACATGCCTCTCTTTTTTCACCACTCTGCTTCTTTCTGTTTTGGTGTCTTCAACCATTTGTACAAGCTGAATTATTTACCAGAGCATCTACACTTTGAGCTTCAGGCACTCACACATAATAGAGAGGGAGTGTAGGGGAGAATAAATTGAGAGAGAGAGAGAGAGAGTGAGAGAAAGAGAGAGTGACAGGAAGGCAGAGAGTGTGAAAAAGTGAGAATGAAAGAGACACAGAGAGTGAGTGAAAGAGACAGAGAGGGGGGAGTGAAAGATAAAGTGATAGATAGAATGAAGGAAGGACAGGGTGAAAGGCAACGAGTGAGAGAGCTAGAGAGAGTGAACGAATGAGTGAAAGAAACAGGTACAGACTGAAAGAGTGAGAGAGACATTGAGTGAGACAAAGTAACAGAGAGAGTGAGGGGGGGTGATAGAGAGAGTGAAGGGAGGAGAGTGAAAGACCAAGAGAAAGAGTAAAAGAGAATGAGTGAAAGAAAAAATGAAAGAGAGAGAGAGAGAGATATGGGAAAGCCATAAGCTTCAAAATGGTTCAATATGTAGCCTCTGTGTGTGTGTGTGTGTGTGTGTGTGCGCGCACATGTCACTTGCTCTATAAAAAGTGGCCTTGATCATAATGCCATCAGAGAATACGACCCGGATTGATCCGTTCTTTTTTTCCTTCTTTCTTTAAACTTCCTCTCTGTGTGTCTTTCTCTCTTCCTCTCCTCCTCCCTTCAATTGCATGCTAATAAATCCTTGGCTAAGAACGAACGGAAGCTTTAGAACCACCGCTGATGGAAAGAGGAGGAAAAAGGAAGAGAAAGAGAAGGAAAAAAAAATCATCTTCTAAGAATTTTGTCACATTTCTGTCTCGCGCAGACTTCAGATGTGTACAAATGTCACTCTCTGCTCTTTCCTTTCAAGGCTAACCTTTATAGACGCTAATAGCTAATAGCCTGACTCATACTAGCGAAATAGAGCCCGAAGCACAAATGGCCATTGGCCCTGTTGGGTCATTCCTGTAACCTTTCACCACTCGACTTTCAGACGAGCCTCCCTCCACCCCCAACCCAAACAAATGAAGGGATAACATTTAATAAAGGAAAAATGAAGCAAGAGAATTTTACCCAGAGAAGGTTTCGGCTTCTAAAGAATTGTAATGAAGTCTGTGAGGATTTCGGGCCATCGTGACCTTTTGGCTGCCTTTCAGTGTCATTTTGGGCTTTTCTCCCCTTTTTTTCATGCTAGAATTCATGAGCAAGAGCTTTTGTGTTCCATCCCTGTCTTTCCCCCCCCCCCTCATCTTTCGCACCCTCTCTCTCTCTATCTCTATCTCTCAGTTGGAAGAAAAATTCTCTCTTTGCACAAACACTCGAAGTGTAAAATGTGATTTTAACCTTTAAAGGTTAAGGCTGCACTGCAAAATATACTTTTGCTATAATATCTGAACATATTTGTATAATGGCACAGTTGCATAATGAACCACATTTAAGTTCACTTCACATTCTGCATCATCAGGTTCAAGACATTTTTCAGCATAAAAAAAAATAAAGGTATTTGGTGAGAATTTAAAGGATGCTCATTCTTTCCATAAGCCAATACACATCAAAAATTTTACATTAGAATCAGAGTTGTTTATAAATTCAAAGTATTAAAAAATGTAAGTAATTTATATTAAAATGTAACATGTATTGCTTATTTTTTGAATGCAATAGCAATGATTTCAAACGGTTAACAATGTTGGATACAGAGCTACTCTCGTTAATTAAACTGGTGTATTACAACTAAAGCCCTGTTCACACTGGATTAGTATTTACCTGGGGAGTTTCTGTAATTTAAATGATTTGAGACAAATCCTCAGATTTTAATCCAGTATGAATCTGCAGTTTGTGTGTGTTTTGCAGCCTGATGGTAGTAACTGTGACAGGCAGCCGGGGCTTGGTGTTTAGGGACCTGGTCTTTTGACCAGGCCAACAGTTTGGTCCCCTGGCAGTACATGACTAAAGTGCCCTTGAGCAAGTTACCTAACCCCAAACTGCTCCCCGGGAACTATGGATAAGGCTGCCAATCTCTACAGGCACGTATAGTTTGTTCACTCATTTTTATGTGTTTATGTGCAAGCACATTGGTCAATGATTGTGCACTTTCACTTTCATTTGAATTCCGTATACATTCGCATTGTATGTCTTTTGGTTACCACAGTCTGACAGGAATAATTGTGATGTTATTTTAATCCAGTATGAATCTGCAATGTGTGTAGATTTTACAGTCCAACAGTATTACTTGTTGAGTTATTTTAATCCAGTATGAATATACTGTAGTGTGTGTAGCTTTTACACAGTAATAATTGATTTTAATCCGGTATGAACTTGCAATTTTTTGCAGTTAAGGTTTTGATGGCTACCGCTTAATTCAAAGTAATATTCCCAAATTTCCAAGCAAATTTTCCAAAAATTCAAATTTGATGCTGTTCTTCCTAGTCAGAGGATAGGAATTCTGAGCTAGTAGCTTCAATTGTATGTGACATTAGAATCAGAATTAAAGATGCTAATTGCAAACAAAATAGTTCCTCAGAGGTCTATTACATTTCAAAAACTCCTCTGGTAAAACTAATCCAGTCTGAATTGTACTTATGCGAATGACTATGATGAATGTAAATGGATTCACAGTTAGGCCGGAGGTGGATCTGAGCGGTTTGACTTTTGCAGACTCTCTTCTACGGGGCGTCCCCTTCTGCTAAACTCATTAGCGACAACATATTTGGAGTTTTTCCATCTGCTGCTGCTTCTCGTGTGCAAGCTGCATGGAAATGGAATTCAAATAGATGCACTTGTAGAAACATATATTTGTGGAAGAAAAATACTTACAAATGTGCTATGCTAACTGCTTTACAAACTGATTTTGCAAGCGTAACGTAGCATAAATGAGCATCAGGGGAAAAGACGCATCATTTAAAACAAAACACATATGTTCATGCTCTCTTTCTGCTTCTTTCTCACACATTCATGAATCACTCAAACACCCTGCACATTATTCACATTCAGAGTACACACGTCATCAACTGGCCTCCATCCAAACACTGCACACTCCACTTGTTTGGACAATTACCAGAGAATGCATGTTGTGCTGTAGAAACAAATGTAAAGTAGACGGTCACTGACAGCTTCATACATCATCCATTCACCACTACTGTGACGAATTTCCATTTTTCCTCTCCTAACAGTCGGAACACCGACAGTCACTACAATGGCTCTGGTGACAGTGCTAAGCCACATCATTTAGCTTCATTAGCTTAATTCAGTCATTTAAAAAACAATAAAGGTCAGTTAATTTAATATATGTAATCTCATAAAGCATTATCTACCTCCTGCCTCAATTGTCATTAAATAAAGATAATAAAAGAAAACGACTGAACAAGTACTGCTAATCTGAGTTAGCCTTTTGTTAGCCATTCACATTGGTTTAGTCTATCACGGGTAGGACTGCCACAAACGATTATTTATATAGTCGACTAATCACTGATTATTTTTTAAGATTAGTCGACTAATTGGATCATACGTTAATTGAATATAAAACATACAGCTTATCACACTACAATGCAGCTGCTATTATATAAGCATCAGTAGATTTCAGCTATATGCTAACTAAAAATAAAAACAATTAATACCATAGTTCATTAAACCTTTAATGAAATATGCAGCTTGTTGCAACAATTATTTAACTGTTTAACATAAAGTGTAAATGTAGCACTGAAACGTAACGTTAGAAAACATTAGCATTGCTATTCAAACACATGACTGTTATAACGTTACAGAAAACACATGAATGTTCTAAGGCTGATGAATCAAATCGTCATCGCTAATGTTAACTTTTACAGCTATAAATATGAGTAAGCAGCAAGTTA
Organism: Crenuchus spilurus; assembly: GCA_036984385.1. Taxonomy (NCBI): domain Eukaryota; kingdom Metazoa; phylum Chordata; class Actinopteri; order Characiformes; family Crenuchidae; genus Crenuchus; species Crenuchus spilurus. The sequence continues at coordinate 7,644 of BRDA01048873.1, read as the reverse complement.
ACTCTCTGTTCATGCTAATTTTAGCAGCTAACTAGCAATTTAGCTTACCGAGATGACGGTCCCTCTTCATCATTGTCACAATCAGCCACAACATGCTTCCTTTTCAGGTGCTCGTGCATCACAGTTGTGCTGCCGTGGAAGGCGAGTTCTGCCTTGCAGATACTGGATTGCACACATTTCTTTCATTTTCTTAAAATGATCCCACACTTTTGACAATATGATGCTTTAGATTTATTGATTAACTGACAGATGGTAGGGGCCCTGTCCTGGGCTTAGCTAGGATAGTGTGTAATGCCCTTCCCTGTGCCCAGTGAGGGGATAGAGGGCTCACCGTGACCCTGATCTGGATTAAGCAGAAGATAATGGATGGATAAATGAATGACAGATGCTAATATGAAAATGTGCTAATAAATTATGTTTTAGTTTGCTCTGAATTTGGTACATTACAGAATGCTCATTAAAAAAAGATAAAGATAAATTTCCATTTTATAAAATTTTCCATATCACTTTGAGTCAAGTTTGTTTTTGGTTTAATTTTAGATTTAATTTATTAATTTGTTTTAGGTTTAATTATATGTATCTGTTAGCAGACAAATTGCAAAGGGAAAGGAGAGAAAAGGTTTTGCTAAAGTTACTGGTTTTCATCTCAATTCATTGTACGATGCACTGTTCTAACTGATCTAGAGTAAATACTTTCTGAGAGCTTCATACATCATCCATTCACTAGTACAGTTACTGTTTGTGTCTCCCACAGTAATATACATCCTCCATCAAAATGGCAAAACTGAAGGAATGCTAAGCTATTTTATCTTTATTAGTTTGGCCTTTGTTTACAGATGTTAAAAGGACCATTTCTTACAATTGTCTTGTACATTTTTTCACTGATGTCCACTTATGATATCTTGATGATTATGAGTACTTTTTTCCTAAACTCACTTTATCCCTTAGAATGAAATTGTTTTAATTTCAGAGCAAGATAGTATATTTGTTCCTGTTCTTTTAAAACTGATATATGTAAATATATACTGTGGTGCTAAACCCATATAGAAATGAATGAAGGTTGAATGTAAATGTTTTTGTCTCCAGTACAAAAAATGGAATTTTAATTTTGAACCAGAAGCTTAGCTTCCATTTATGGACTGCAATGGGTTGTGGTATGTGTAGTTTTGAAGCTTGTAATGTCAAACTCTTTTGTTTAAAACAGCAATGAATAGTACACTTTCTGTAACATGTGCTGTAATGTGATAAATGTGAATATGCCCCTTTTCATTATGTGTTATTTGTCTACTTGAGGCAATTGCTGGAAACTTATTGATTATCCAACAGATGTTAATGGGGAACTGTAAGCAAATAGCAAGTGCTTTGCAATTGTTATCTTGCTTTGGTTTTGGTTCATTTCAGATAGCTCATTAAAAACCGATGAAGGTGCATTCATTTTACAAAGTCTTATTTATACCCCTGAGGCAAATTTTTGCCTCAAATTCACTGATTACAGATGGTAACGGTGGAAAGGAAACACTAAGCAAATAGTGTTTTGCATATTTTAGCTTGTTTTGGTTTTGGTTCATTACAGATAACTCATTACAAACTGTTGAATATGAATTCGGTTAATTTAATAAAACCTTCCCTTGAGGCAAATTATGGCCTAAAATTCATTTATCTCCTCACAGGTTTGAACACTGGAAAAGGAAGCAGGTAGTGCTAAGCAGTTAGCATGTTTAGTTAGCTTCATATTTAGCTCATTACAAACTGTTGCAGGCCAATTCAGTTCAGTACATAAAATCTTATTTATCCTCTACTTTATTCTCTCACATTAAGCCATTGCTAGCTAGCTTATTGCTGTTTTAGCTAGCTTGTATTTAAGAACATACCAAGAGTTATAAATCAACACAGGGCTGTTAGTACTGGACTGAATGGAAAATAAGCATTGTAAACTGTCATTGGTACTCTAATTACAAAAAAGAGAAAATACAGAGTAAACATTCCTAGAAACTAAGAACAGACACACAAAATGGATAACTAAGCAATGTTTACATAAAGAAAAATTGCCATAAGTTACTTTGTTTAGCTCTGTAGATGGATTGATGGATATAAGATATTCTTTTTTCATTTAATAACTAATTATCTCCTAATTTGAAATGTACTGAAATAGTTTTCTCTCAGAACTATTTGCATCTGTCAGAAATAATGCATTTTCTAAAACCTTGCTGACATGTTAGGGTGTAAGTGGCTCTTCTCCACAGTTTGAGTGAAGCTGACTATTTCTGAAGCTGCAGGGCTGAAAGGTTGTGGGGTACAGAGTTGTTATATTCTGCTCAGAAACTCTGTGTTTGACTCCATCTGCTTGTGCTAATTTCCTCTAACAGTGTGACCAATTCTTCCCTCACCTCTGCAAAATGAAGTGCTAAAATAGCCTCGTTAGAGGAGGAGAGCTAGCAGGTTCAGGTGAAGGAACAACATGGAGCTCTTTTCACCACTGCAATTGCATCACACTCACAGAGTCTGAAAAATAAACCTCCACACAAAAACAGAAAAATCAGGAAACAGTGCACGGCAAAGTGCCAGTAGAGTCCTGGAAGACCACTAAAACATTTATCTCAGCATTTATTTGCTAGTTAAAGGGGCATATATGCACCATAAGCAAATTCAGATATAACTGAATATAAAGCAGAAGATGACTGACTATATAGATGGATGGATGAATAAACAAAGGGCTGGATAGACATACACAGGCATACAGACAGAGCCGCGATATGCTTCATTTCAGTACTGAATAATAACTAGACATTTCAGTGGCCACTCTGAGGACTGTTCACTGTTAACTGGATGAAGAGTTTGTTATGTTCTGCCATGGAGTAAACCTGGAGAAGAGTCATTGATCTAACCTGCTGTGTGTGTATGTGTGTGTGTGTGTGTGCATGTGTGAGAGAAAGAGTTCAAAGAGTGTGTGTAGGAGGCCTCTAAACGGCCAGCATCAGAGAAAGCGCTGACAGTGTGGAAATGCTAAAGAAGTCCAACCATCTGTCTTAGCTCAGAGTAAACACACAACAACCTGCCATAGGTCCTCCAGAGCTATACGAGGTCCTTCAAAACTGAAAATAGAGCCAAAATCACACTGTATGTGTGTATGTGTGCTTGTGTTTACAGCTTGAACTGTGGCTCAGAGCAGCTTGTTTTAATGAGGATCTCTGGAGAAGACAGGTGCATGTTCAGCCATTCCTTTACAAGCTTAACAGCTCTGATGGCTTCTGTGTTCTTCTCTGTAATTAATCCTGTCATTAGTGCTACAGCTAATGCATCTACTCAACAAAAAGTTTTTACGATTTAGATTAAGTCTAAGGATAGACTACAAAGGATTTAAAAAGGTGATTTTACCAAGACTAAGCTTAAATCCTCATTCCAATTTAGAAAACAATGTGATTCAGAGTGGTTTATTCTAGAGAAACGTATGACAGATTTATTTACAATTGTAGTGATAGGGACCACATATCACAATGACTATAATACATATAATTACTTAATGTACAACACTACTAATGAACCTACACCATGTCTTCTCAGCTTTTATATTCAACATACTGTTGATAATGGTAGAAAAAGGATGAATCTAAATTTCTTTGAGGATTCATCTGCCTTGCTTGAACTCTGCCACCATGAATGGGCTTAAAATAAATGTGTTTGTCCAAAATCTCCTGTAATTATGCATGGATAAAATTTAAATAAAAATAAAAAAAAACCCTCTCTTTAAACCATGTCTGGGAAAGCAATCCTTAGTGCCTAGACAAAACTGGTTGTAATTTGTAGGCGTGCAGTAATATAAGAGAGTGATATGAATTATGCTGAGAAATATCCTGTAGACCCTTAGTATGAGTGACAAAACTAAAATTATCCATCTAAACAACGGGTCACCATGGAGACTGGCCAAATGTTCTTATTAATCAGACCTTGCCATCATGGCCATTGTGGAAAAGACTGAATGTGTGAATGTGTAGTGATTCAGGTGATGAGAGAGTGAGAGAGTGAGAGAGAGAGAGAGAGAGTGAGAGAGACAGAGAGAGAGAGAGAGAGAGAGAGAGAGAGAGAGAGTGCATGTGAGAAAGAGGGTCCATATGTTGAACTGTGACAGTGTTAACTAAATAAGGCTCTGAGTATAAACAGTTTGAACTGTCCTCAGGTCAGGTATCTGACAGTAACCAGCTACAGACACTTACAGAGTGGGCCAGGTACACTCATTTCTCTTTCTCCTTCTTCCCTGTCTCCCTTTCTCATTCTCTCTTTTTTCTCCTCATCTCTCATCCTCTTTTTTTAAACCTCATTCATAGGAAATCAAGCTCCAATTTTTGGCATGTTCATACTCATTCACCTGTCAGCTGAGTTTTCTATTGCTCAGGATTGCTCATCAATGGCTCAGAAGACTTATTAACAGATTCTTTTTAAGATTCCTTAGGAGAAATTGCATAAAAACTATTTTGTAATGCAACAACGACCCAAAAGCACAGAAGAAATTAGGAGCATGTATTTTGTACAAAATATAGCTTTTGTTCAATAGCTTTTGAGATTTTCTCAGCGTGATGGTGTCATGTTCCAGTCAGGCTTCACAGCCCTGAAACTGCTCTAGTCAAAGTTACAAATGGCTTGTTGATGGCAGTTGATGCTGGGATGTTAAACATACTGGTTCTCTTGGATCTCACTGCTGCATTTGATACAGTATGCCATGCAATTCTACTCTACATACTTCATGATCGGATTGGGATCACTGGTGTGGTGCTGGAATAGTACAGGTCACATCTCTCAGGCAAACAGCAATTTGTGTCAGTTTGTGAGTTTAGGTCTGACACATCAAGCCTCTCATATGGTGTACCTCAAGGCTCAGTACTTGGCCCATTACTGTTCATCATATACATGCTCCCATTGGGCAGCATTATTAGACAACATGGCCTTCAAATCCACTGCTATGCTGATGATGATCAAATTTACATACGTACAAAACCAGTTGCTGGACTTCCACCTACTGCACTGGTTAACTGTTTAGCTGATATAAAAACCAAACTTCCTGAAATTAAGTAATGCTAAATCTGAAACAATAGTGATTGCATTTCCAGGCACCTTAAAGAAAATTGGACACCCACAATGTGTCCATTCCTGATTTTATTATATCTTTTGTGCAACAAGTCAGGAATCTTGGCATCATTCTAGACTCTACATTATCCTTTTATGGACAAAAACTTCTTATTTTCATCTCAGGCACATTGCTAGACATTCTTTTCTCGCTTATTCTACTACACAAACCCTTATTCATGCTTTTATTATATCTAGGCTTGACTACTGCAATTCTGTCCTTGTGAGCCTTCCCACCTGTGCTCAGAAAAAACGCCAATATGTCCAGAATGCAGCTGCCAGGGTCTTCTCACACACTAAATTGCAGGAACACATAACCCCCATTTTAAAATAACTACACTGGCGCGCTTTACATTATCATATACAGTATAAAATACTCATCCTGGTTTTTAAGTCCCTGCATGGTCTAGCACCTTCTTACCTTTCTCGGGTGCATTTCCCAAAACGTTCTTAACGCTAGGTACCTTGTAACCTCGTACTTACGAACATTATTACATTTACGAGTGTTTCCCAAAAGCCTTCATAACCCACGTCGTACTTAAACTCATTCGTAAATCTACGAGTGCTCTGACCCTCTCGTAACTCATCAAGTTGTTCTTAACTTGAAGTTCACGTGCAGTTCTGTCTGAAAAACGAAAGACTCCGCTGACCACATTGAAAAATGCAACACTCAGCACACGTATGTATATACAAACAAGAATTCATGAACATTTAAATTTTCTTTTGAAAGTGTAATTGCATCACATAAATTAGAGCCAGCGTCCTTAGCTCAATAATACGCATACATGTACGTACATATTCAATTATTGTCTTCACGAAATAAAAAAAATAAGATTGCTTAAAGTACAATATATTATTTATTGATATACACATATAAATTACATAAATGCAATGGTTGTTTTTTTCAGTGTAACAGTTGTAGTAGTAAATTAATATATTGTGTCCCAATCAATGGTTACAAATTGGCCTACTAAGCTTGTCAACTCTTAACCAATCAAATTCACTGATAAAAATCGTATTCAAGAGGATTTGCCTATTTAGAGGTAGGCTTGGCATGCGATGGACATCAACTGCAAGTGAATTTTTTTACTTTTTTGCATGTATGTAGTGTAAATACTTTTTTGATGTTTGGTTTTATAATTATTGTTTACATAACGATACTTTTGTGGATTAATAATGAAGAAATGTACGTAAATCGGTGGTTCACTTTTCGACTGGCCGAGCCTATTTGACGCAGACACAAGGGCTGAGTCAACTAAGTGCTACTTAGGGACTCGTTCGTAAGTTTGGAAGATAAGAAGGCTTTTGGGAAACAGTCAGAAAAATTGCATTCTTAAAGTTACATTGTTCTTAAAGTTTGCTTTTGGGAAACGCACCCCTGATCTTCTTCATAGGTACACATCCTCATGCTCTCTCAGGTCCTCTAAAACTCATCTTCTCTCTGTTCCACCTTCTCGGCTGTGCAGTGTTTGAGCTTTTAGTGTGGTGGGTCCTAAACTTTGGAACACTATTCCATTACAACTCTGTATGACCACCTTCAATTTTTCATTCAAAAAACAGCTGAAGACACATTTCTTTCATATAGTTTTTTGCCTCAAACTTAGTTAATGGAATTTGTAAATTATAATTGTACTTTTGAATGTTTGGCTAACAGCAATAATAATGTAGGTTTGTTTATGATGAAGTCACTGGTATTTATCATTTCAGTCCTGAGAAAAGATTATCAAACATTTCTAACCTGGTATAAACATGAACAGAGCAATAGATTCAGATTCTTCAGCACTATAATATTGAAATCCAAATTCATATTAATAACCCCTGAATTAACCCTTTAATCCTGGCTGAGAAATGGTTGAATTCATGAGGTCTTTTTCTCAGCAAAAAAAAAGATGTGAGCATATCTGAGCAGCTTAATTTTGTCACACCCCGGCTCACCTGGAACTTATTTACTTAGACTATATAAACCTCTCAGTTTGTTTGGTGAAGTATTGCCACTTGTTGTTGCATACCGAGCATTATTTACTTGTTCTGTCTTGATCTCAGTATTTTGACCGTTCTGTTTATCGATTCTTCTTTCACCCTCTGGATTTGTCTGCTTAATTTTGCCTTTACCTGGTATATTGACCTTAAGCCTGTTTCACGTGTATGTCTGCTTTCTCCTCCTGGTTTGTTTGCTTGGTTGTCTTTTCCTTGGGTGAGTGGATATCAGGAATGAATGCAGAGTAGGGCTGGGACGATATGGCCTAAAATCAATATTGCAATATTTTGAGCAGTTCACCTTGATAACAATAAATGGACAATAATACTAATACACACATACACCAAAAATAAATAATGTGTTAGGTCAACATAAATACTTCACAGCCAGTTATATTGATGGTACAATTCCTTTTTTATTACCACTTTAACTTTAACACTAGCATTCACCTTTTTTTTTTTTAGACTCCTGTTCCCTCTCCCTCTAGTGGTAGACTCAGGTTTTTTGAGATTTTTGTTTCCCCCTCCCTCTTGATGGGCCATCGGCTA
>BRDA01048868.1:1946-12008 GCA_036984385.1 Crenuchus spilurus | reverse complement strand
GAGGGTAGAATTTATGTATAAATAAACAGACACATTTTATGATGTAGCCCGAAATTGAGCTTCCCCTCCTTGAAAGACCAGCATCCGCCACTGATATGCAGGTAATAATAAGTTGAGGGAAAATGTGTTTGAACTGCAGTTACTTCCTTTTCACATGACCTTAAAGTACATGTGTGTCTAGTGTATGCAAAGGTCTAAAATGGTGATTCAAAGGAACACATTTAGTTAATTATGTATTCACTTTAGAAAACATCAATGCATGACTAATCAGAATGTTTTGTTTTTATTTAGGATTTTGCTGATGCCATGTCCTACCACGATGCCTGGATAAATTTTGATGCTGAATGCTGTAATTAAGTACACTGCTTATGAAATTTTCCTGTGATTGCCATTGCAGTTTTGACAATTTTTGCACCCTCTAGTTTTGACAGTGATCTAACACCATATAGAACACTCAGTTTACTTTACTTTATGAGCAGATCATAAAAAATCAGAGCACTTAATTATGGTACATATTGAGCAATGTAGTAGGTTTGTTTTCCTTTTTCAGTGCAATTGTCTAGTAATGTGAATTTAAAATTCATCTTAAAATCCTTGCTGATATTTTGTTTTATATCTTGTACAGTCTTCCTAGCTACATTGAATAATAATAATAATAATAAATGATATATGTAATATTATTGTTAGATGTTGTACATGTATTACTATTTATTCTGAAATGTATCACTGTAGTATGCACAGGTGTATATATAATAGGGTTGGGCTGTATTAGTGTTTTTCATACCGTGGTATGAGCTTGAGAAAATACCACGGTATGCGGTATTATCGGTGGTGGCTGCTGCTGCAGCTGCTGAGTGCCCCCTTCGCCCCCCACTCCTTAGCTTGGCTAAGCTAAAGAGCCTTTTTCAAGCAGATTGTTTCACAGTCATTGTGTGGCAACACGGTTCTGAACGTTACCAGTCTTTGTAGTGTCTCAAACAGAGTCTTCTCAGTAGTGTGGCAAAACGAGTGTCTCTTGTAGTGGCGTGGAGGAGAGAGAGCTAAAAAAAAATGCGCGTGCACCTCCTGGTGCTCTGTGTGGGTGTCTGTCCTTTCCGTGTGCTCTGTTTTGCTCTTCATCTCCTCCAGGGTTGCCAGGTCCAACAAAAATATCCAGCCCAAAGTCACTCTAAAATCCGCCCTTCAGAAGCTTAAACTAGCCCATAATGTCTGTCACACGTTTGAAGCAAATGGCAAAACAACTATGAGTGTACCACTTAGTATTTTGTTTATAAAGGATTTATTATCAGTCCATCAAACCTTTTTCTTTTTCCCAGTCCTTGCAACACTGCCTCCTGTATTTCCCCATTTACCTGGCATATTAGCTAGTGACTGTTTTCTCTTCACCTTATCTCTCTCTCTCTTTATATTGTATGTTCTCTTCGTTGTTATTTTTGTGTTCAAACTTCCTTGGTGTCGGCTTGCCGTGTTGAAGTAATATCCTAGGCAACACCCACTTTTTTGTTGTTTTTTGGCGGCCGCGGTAATTTTTAAAAGTAGCCCAAAAAAACGCAACCTGGACTGGAGTTTCAAACAAGCCCAATTTAGCGTGAAAACAGCAAACCTGGCAACTCTGTCCTCCTCGCACTTTCTCTGCTGCACCGCCAAACCAAAGTCACGCCCCATCCCAGATTAGTCCACAGTGAACACAGCCATTGGCTGCCATGTAAAGAGGGGAATAGCCAATCCGCAGCTCGAAGGGAGATAACCACGTGGGCAAAGGGGAAGCAGCCTCGCTACTCTGACGCACATAACAATAACTTTACCAGAGACTGAAATAAACAATTACTTGGTTAGTTTTGAAATAAAAGTATCAAGTGTGTGTGTGTGTGTGTGTGTGTGTTTCTGTGAAACTGGCGCTGTGTTTTTCTGACGTGTGAAGCACGTTTAAGTCCCAGTTTCAATAGACGTCTTTTTGAAATTTGATGCATTACCTCATGTGACTAATACAGTCATAATTTTTAGATACCATTACCAGATTTAAATACCGCGGTATAACAAAATACCTTTATACCGCCCAAGCCTAATATATAATATTTGTATTTATACACAGCACATATATTGAGTTAATAAAATGTGTATGAAAATAAATATTGCATCCTACAAAGAGTTATTCTTATACATAATGCTGATGTTTACGTTTTAATATTCCCTTAAACATATTTAAAAAGTTAAGTATTAATTTTAAAATATTTTTTAGGGGAAAAAATAGAGTTCATTTGCAGAATCAGATTAACTTCATTTCTGTTATTTTTGGAAAAGGGCTGTTTTTTTGCAGGTACATTCAATACAATAAAGTGGAGATATCTGTTTTGATGAACTCTTCATATAATGCATCATACATCTTGAGACATCTTGAGATGTTATTATAGACAAGACATCTTAAGACCCGTGTCTATAGACATGTCTTAAAGACACGTCTTCATTTCTTGAGACATGCCTCAAGATGTCTTAAGACATCTTTATAATGTGTCTTTAGACATGTCTTAAGACATCCCAAGACATGGTGACGGCTCTGTATGAATCTCTCTCTCTCTCTGCTCGTGTGCCTCCCTCTCCCTCTCTCTCTGCTCCTGTCTCTCTCTATATATTTTCGCGCTCTCCACTGTTGCGCAGATGACTGGCTAGTACTTCCGGTTTTAACGATGTCAAAATAAAAGCACAATAAATAATGCATTCAAATAAAGCTTATGGTATTATTTACACTCCCACCAAATTAGCATTTGGTTTATGGCTTAAACATACAAATATTGGGCATACCACACACTTAGCCGAATAAATCAAAGGTAATTTCACAATCATGTCAAATTATAAACATCTATCTTCAAGGCACAGGGAGTTTACTGCTCTCTATTAGAACGACTAACTTTTGGATGGGCCGCTCAACAACAGATGGCTTACTGAGGTGTTCACCTCTGTCCCTTAGCTTCCGCTCGCCTAGTTGTATGGTAGCTCTGTGGACAAGACCATCATCGTCCTTGTGTACATTTAGAACCCTGGCCAGTCTCCATTCGTTGCGAGGAGTATCTTCCTGGATGATAATGTCATCGACTTGTACATTTCGCCTTGGGGCGTGCCATTTCTGCCTGATGCTAATCCTTATTAGATATTCCTTTCTCCATCTGCACCAAAATTGCTCTGATAAATACTGCACCCGCCTCCATCTTTTTCTTGCATATAAATCCTCTTTGACAAATCTGCCTGGTGGGGGTAGAGGGACAGAAGATTTCATTGTGAGCAGGTGATTTGGTGTCAGCGGTTCCAGGCTTGTGGGATCATTGATACTATCCACAGTGAGAGGGCGGCTGTTTATAATGGACATGGCCTCATAAAAGAATGTCCTAAGACAGGCGTCATCTAGTCTTCCAGCGCTCTGTGCTAAGACTGAACTCAACACACTCCTCGCTGTGTATATCTGTCGCTTCCAGGCACCCCCTACGTGGCTTGCATCTGGAACATTCATGCAAAAGTCACACTGTCGTTCTGCCAAAAACACCGCCACTCTCTTTGTCTAATTCTTTCAGAGCTCTTTCCAGTTCTTAGGATTTTTCCGAAGTTCTCAGGAGAGTAGCATCTTGGGATTTGAATATTTTCCAGGTTCTTAAGGTCACTGACCCAACTCTCCCACCTTGGCCTCAACTCATCGGGAAGTGGATCATCCCATCCAACACCCTTCTGGCACATCTCCTGGAGAACTTGCTTTCCTGACAGGAGGAATGAGGCCAGGAATCCCAACGGGTCATACACAGAGGCTATGGTTGAGAGAATCCCAAGCTGTGTTGTTGGTTTCTCATCCAGTGAGACCTTGAAGGAAAATGTATCCCTTGTTACATTCCATCGCACTCCCAGTACTGTTTGGACTGGCAGATCATTGTGGCTGAGAGCTACATCCTCCACTCCTTTGGCTCGTTCAGTCTCACAGATTGATTCCAGAACTGCTCGATTGCTGGAGATGAATTTGTGGAGACGTAGTTGCCCTTTACTACACACAGCTTGGGCTTCTTCCACGAGCTTAATAGCTGTATCTACGGAGTCAAGGCTTACAATGCCATCGTCTACATAAAAGTTCTTTCTTATGAAGTCTGCTGCTAAAGGGTGTCTTTTCTCGTTCTGGTTAGCGAGATACTTCATGCCATAATTGGCACACCCTGGAGATGACGCCGCTCCAAAGAGGTGAACCTTCATGTAATACTCTTTGGGTTCGGACTCTGTGGCTCCACCTTCCCACCACAAGAACCGCAGATAATCTCGGTCCTCTTTGCTTACATGGAATCTGTGAAACATCTTTTCTACGTCGCACATCACAGCAACTGGGTGCTTGCGGAAACGACATAGCACTCCCTTTAGTCTGTTTGTAAGGTCTGGTCCGGTGAGAAGATGACCATTCAAGGCAGTGCCTTCATATTTTGCAGAGCAATCAAAAACGACTCTGATCTTTCCTGGTTTTCACCCATTGCCTGGCTCTGGTTTGTTGTGAGCCTCCTCTGCTTCACCATCTTTTAAGACACCTTCCATGAAGTTCACATAGTCATTCTTGAACTTACGATCTCTGTCAAGCTTCCATTTCAAGTGCTACAGTCTGACTAAGGCAAGCTTGTTTTCTGCAGAGGCATTTCTAGGTGGTTGAATTAATTTTGCTTAATTCTTCCTTCTAGGATCTGGAGAAACTAGATGTCTTCCTGAGATATACTCTTTTCTCCTGGGTTTGTGTCTGCAAAATCAAACTCGAGTGCTCGAATCACAGCAGCTGGTGTCACAGGAGGCAACTCTTTCATGGATATAATCAACAATCCTATCCCGCAATCCATCAGTGGGGGCATTTCATTAGCTATGACTGCAAGGTGATTCCACTTGTTAGCAGTTTCACAGGTGGGAATGTGTGCTTGTTCAAGTGGAATGAAATCTCTAGAGTAGACAGGAGGTAAGCTGATGGTGGTCTCTGATGAATATCCTCTGACTAAGCCCACTGACTCTCAGGCTTTCTATGATTGAGTCTTTTCCCATCATGGTAGAGAGCTTGAGTTTCACAGGCTCTCCTGCTACTTGCAGCCTTTCGCCTGCACCTACACCTCTTGGTCTACAAATGTTTTACTACTCTGAGTATCCAATAAGGCATAAGCCAAGATCTTGTTATTGGTGGTGCTAGATGATGAGATCCATACTGGGACTATCATTGACGTGCTGCAGTTCTCACCTCCAGTCACACTACATGATAGTGCAGAAGTATTTCTTTCTGTGCTCTGAGTTCTTTGCATAGGGGGTTTCTCCACACGTGGGCGATCCTCGTGTAATAGAGTGGGATGTCTCTTTTTACACTTGCCACATGTGGCTTTCTTTTGACAGTCTCTTGAGTTATGCCCTTTCCTCAGGCATGAAAAGCACAGATTATTGTCTCTCACAAATTTTTGCTTTTCCTCCACAGAACTTGCCATTAGCTTTTGGTATTTGTGTATAGAATGATTTTCTTCACAGTACACACATTTCTCTGGGCCTGATTTCTGTTCTGTTGAGTTCTCTTTCTTGGGTTTGCTGAAATCCTTTGGCCTGGCTTCATTGTTATTGTGCGATTTGGTTGTGGTGCTAGGAGTGTCCGAGGTCTGCACATTGGTGGCAAAGGTGTTTGCCTTTGTACGCTTTATCTCTCTTGTCAGCGTTTCTTCAGTGGGCCTCAGAGAATACAGTGAAGAGACTGGGTTGCACGCTATACGTACCTCCTTTGCAATAAAGGAAGCAAACTCCTTAAAATTGGGGTACTCTTTGGCTTGGTCCAGCTGCTCTGTAACATAGCAGTTCCACCTTGAAGTTACCCACTCTGGGAGCTTGAGTAACATCTTCTGATTCTCCTCACAGTCGTTAAGTACCTGCAGGCCTTTCACATGAGGCATAGCGCTGTCACATGCCTGTAGAAAATCACTGTATTCTCTAAGCTTTACATAATCCTTTGCTCCAATTTTAGGGAATCCATTGAGCTTCTCTCTGTACGCGCATTGTACTACAAAGGGGTGGCCATATCTGACATTCAACTTTTCCCATGCTTGCTGATAGGCCTCTTTATCTGTTCTGTAGAAGATCCCTTCCAGAACTGACCTTGCCTCCCCAGCAATATATTTTGCAAGTAGAACAGCTTCTCGGCAGGATTGGGACAGCGTCCATCTATTAGAGCTTTAAAGCTAGCGCTCCACTGTATAAACTTTAATGGGTCGCCAGAGAATATACCAGGTTCTGGAATTGGGAGTCTATTGAGTACAGCTGAATCACTCAGAGCTTACAGCAATGATGTTTCATTTTTTGGAAGCATTTGATCTCCACTGTAGGAGCCTGAGAGATGTGAATCCATCAGACTGCTGCATGCTGCATTGCATCTTTGTCCATTTTCTTTTGACTCCTCCTCAGTGTATACTTTAAGCTTGGCCTCCATAACCTCAAGATCCCTTTGTTGTTCAAGTCGTTTTAATTCTTGACGCTGTGCACTGATGAGGTTCTCCTTTTCTAACTGAACCTTTTTTGTGGCTAATTGAGCAGCCATTTCAGCTCTCTTGGCTGCTATGCTTGGCGTTTCTGAAGCAGGTTTACTGGTGCTAGCCACCGATGATGTGGAAGCTGTGGATCCATATATGGATTTGGCATAGTCTTTGTCCAGTAACAAACACAGCCTTGGCCCTTCGACTTCAGCATCAAAGTCCTCTCCTACTTCAGACAGACGTACTCTCATCAGTTGTATTAAATCTCTTGTCACCGCAGAGCAGGCATCAATCTTTCGCTTCACTTCCTGAGAAGGAGTTGATTTTTCTCATAAATTGTCATATTCCACCTTGGTTATAGCCTCGAACTTTTCAAGAGATTCCATCATCTCACATAGGTCACAGTCGAAGCATTCATATTTTAGACTCGCACGGATATTTCTGACATGTGCTGAGTAGAACTTCTTTTCTCTTAGAGCTGTTTGCTGCTCTGTCAACTCTTGCATTTTTGGTGTCAAACGTCTTTCGCGTGAGGATTTCCTAATCCCCTCTTTTGGGGCAGCTGCACCCTGCTCGTTAGACATAAGCCCAGTGTCCGACATCTGTGTGGGCCCTAACCTTTCATGTTCAGACTGTGTAATTAGTTCGTTCTGAATTTGTGATTCACAATGCAATGACATTTTTAATTCTGATTAACCATTATGTCAGGAAGGAATAACAATGCAACAAACATCAAATGTATAAGGAACAACACTCTAGCATTACACTTTTCTTTCTTTTTTTTCTCTATTAAACCATTTTAAACTTGAGTCTCTTTAAAGAATCGTGGGGCTGTCCATCAATTGTCTGAGGATGCAACGTTCAATTCAAACGGTAAGATCTGACCTTTAATCTGGGATTTTTTTCCCATAGAGAATGAATGGAAAGCAAAAATGCATGCTCATCTACTGTACTTCTGCTTGACCGACTTGCACCGCACTCGTTTATTTGTCGTTTTATTGCCATCCCTTTTTCGTTCTATTGACCTCCATTCATTTTTGGCCATACCAAATTCCAGGCTTGCATTTGGTTGGTTTGGTTCCACAACAACCAAAATTGATATACTACATCATGGCAGGTAACAGAGCTCTAGTCTAGAGCCATACTGACCCGCACTTCTCTTTTTGTCATCTTTTCATCCCTCGTTCTTCCCATTCATTTTCACAGAGACATGGCAACCGCCTTGGGGGCCATAGCAACCGCCTTGAGGCCCATAGCAACCGCCTTGAGACCCATAGCAACCGCTTTGGGTGCCATAACAACTGCCTTGGGTGCCATAGCAACGGCCTTGCGGCCCATAGCAACGGCCTTGGGGGCCATAGCAACCACCTTGTGGCCCATACCAACGCCCTTGGGGGCCATAGCAACCGCCTTGAGGCCCATAGCAACCGCCTTGAGGCCCATAGCAACCGCTTTGGGTGCCATAACAACTGCCTTGGGTGCCATAGCAACGGCCTTGCGGCCCATAGCAACCACCTTGTGGCCCATAGCAACGCCCTTGGGGGCCATAGCAACGGCCTTGGGGACCCTAGCAACGGCCTTGGGGACCCTAGCAACGGCCTTGGGACCATAGCAACAGCCTTGGGTGCTATAGCAATGGCCTTGGGTGCCATAGCAACCGCCATGGGGCCCATAGCAACCGCTTTGGGTGCCATAGCAACCGCCTTGCAGCCCATAGCAACGGCCTTGATGGCCATAGCAATGGCCTTGGGACCCATAGCAACGGCCTTGGGGCCCCTAGAAATGGCCTTGGGACCTATAGCAACAGCCTTGGGGCCCATAGCAACTGCCTTGGGTACCATAGCAACCGCCTTGGGGCCCCTAGAAATGGCCTTGGGACCCATAGCAACTGCCTTGGGTGCCATAGCAACCGCCTTGGGGCCCATAGCAATGGCCTTGGGTGCCATAGACATACATCAACTGATGCAACCTGGACACATCATCAGTGATGTTTCCTGGGGTCACAGAGTGTTTCGGGTCTTTCGAACATCATACTCTCACCCAGGCGACCCAGCCGGGGTTGATCAGGCCCCAGCTTGTGTCCAGGTAGCGCTACCCCATCCACGGGTCTCCTCTCCTTTTCCACAGCCATCTTGAGGCAACCTCTGCTGCCTTAGTGGCCTCCTTGATGGCCCTTCATTTGTTGGCCCCCGTGATGCCCAAGATGTTATATGTCCTGCAAAGAGACTGGCCCACAAACCCTCTGCATCCCACCTCAATGGGCTCACACTGAGCTCGCCACCCGTTGTTCCGGCACTGCTTTACTAGCTCAGCATACTTTGCCCTTTTCCTCTCGTTGGCCTCCTCAATACGGTTCTCCCAGGGTACGGTGAGTTCTAGAAGAATGATCCGCTTCGTAGACCTTGAGAGAAGCAGCATGTCAGGTTGCAATGTTGTAGTTGCGACTGTGTCTGTTAACTTCAGTTGTGTCCCCAGCTCGACTTTCAACTCCCAGTCTTGAGCTGTTGCTAGCAGCCAGCTGAGGGTGCCCTGGCCGCTGATACTGGTTTCTTTCCAGCCCGGACAAAAGCAACAGGGGTCTTCGCTTGGTAGCAGCGTCTACACTGGGCAATTCCACAGCTGATGGTGTTTGCTATGACTTTTAGGACTTGGTCATGGTGCCAGCGGTAACGCCCATCTCCCAGGGCTTTCGGACAGCAGCTGAGGATGTGTTCCAGGGTTCCCCTCTTCAGGCATAGCTTGCAGGCTGGTGAGTCCTCCAATCCCCAGCTAAACAGGTTGGATTAGCTTGGTAAAACATCATAGACTGCCTGGATCAAGAATTGTATGCGGTGGGGTTCTGCTGTCCACAGCTCCACCCATGAGACTTTGCGGTCAACTGCTTGCTCCCACCTTGTCCAATAAAATTTATTTTAAAAATGAAAATTAAAAAAATATTTCCACCACGGAGTATACATAATGTTGTTTATACTGAATGAAATCTCATTGTTGTGACATCTTGTTGTGTTTGGTTCATTAACCTTTGGTTGGTACTGTTTAAGTATGTTTAAGTGAATCACACCAGAATTAGTTTAGCAACACCAAACTGAGATATCTCAGAGAGTTGCAGTCCACTTATTTTGTTCGTTCACACTTGCTCTAAACTGCATTAATGTAGGGTGACCAGATCTGAGATACTGAAAAATAGGACACTTAACCCTTGGCGGGGGGGGGGTTGTTGGTTAAGGTTGGGTGTGTGGTGGTGGTTTCGACGTCCAGTGACCTGATGTGTAGACTGAACAATTCTTTCCAAAAGTGACTAAGGAGTTGTCGAGTTTTTGAGAGTTCACGAGGTTGTTTCTGTCTTAGTTAACATTTACGGCACTGTCGGGTTGTAAGTCCCATAACAAGACGTACAATCACAACAATTCCCGGTTATTTCGAGAAGAAATTATATTCATAGTCGGTATACGTATCACATGTTACAAATACTTTACGGAGACATAAACTTGTACGTTATGTAATATAGTTGTGTGGGTTGGAATTGGTTGTTGGGGGGGGGGCGGTTCCCAATTCACAGGAT